>JACCPG010010189.1:0-12303 GCA_016069955.1 Drepana arcuata | reverse complement strand
TATGTCATACCGCGAGCTTTACGGTATATGAAAACATCGAAAGGAAACCTGCATACGTTTGAGAAGAAATTCAAAGACGATTTATAGTCATCCATACAGTCATATAAGTCATTTGCATATGATATACCCTTTTCATGTCTGATGAAGCCGAACCAAGCCCTGCAAATCGAAGAAAGCCCTCAGGGTTTACAGGGTAATAACGTAGTTTGACAACGCAAACACTATTGTAACTTTTAACAATAGACTATCTTCCTTATTCCCAACGCTCATATTCTTTCCAAGTATTGTTTATGGTTTGGACAGAGACAGATGCCAAATAACAACCTTATATTTTTTTTAAAAACCTGTAGGTACATCCGGAGAAACACGGTAGTGCGGCACTATCGCTGTTCTGTGATTAGAAAAGAGAATCAGCGATGTTCGAATTAAAATTCTAATTCTAACTTCAAATATGTATTGTGTTTCACACTCTTATACCTGTAGTTATGCCAGATAGACACTCTTTAGCATGAAACTTTATAGAACAATGGCTATTCGACACGGCCGCAGAACACAGGTGGCTATGCCCCAGAATATGTGCATGAATTTGCATAACAGCGGGGCTAGTATAAAAGTATGCTCTGTTTTTCAGTAGCACTGTATTGGTCCAAATAATACTGCATTACTTGTAAATTTATAACAAGCCGTGGTGGCCGTGTGGTTCGAGTAGTTCCCTGCGATACAAAGATCGTAAGTTCGAACACGACTGCACCAATGAGCTTTTCTGAACTTAAGTACAGTGATTAGTCACACCACGAGCTTTACGGTGAAGGAAAATATCAAGAAACCTGCATACGTCTGAGATGCAATTCAATGGCGACGTTAGTCATGTTACATCAATATTCGCCCAACGGGAATCAAACCCGCGATCTCACGCATTTAATTCAAGAGCTCTGAGTCGGATAAAGTATGTGAAACCTGACTCCGATGGAGTAGATCCCTTTGATAGTAAGCGACTCACTAGAATGCATATTTTTACTATCTCTAGTGGCCGTACATTCTACTAATATTATAAATAATATATAAATATTATAAATAATATATAAATATTATAAATAATATATAAATATTATAAATAAATAAACAAGAGAAAGCTTGTGTTAATGTTTGTTCAACTTACCCGTAAACCAAACAGAGTTGACTAAAATTTGGCAAGGAGCTAGAATAGCACATTATTGGCTGGATTAGCAAAAGTTTAAAATCTACTAATAAAATATAATGTACGCGGTTGAAACTGTACCATGAACGTCAAAACACTGGTGGCAGAATACTGCGGCAAAGCGAAACAATGGCTAATAATACTTCCTGACACAAAGGTCAATGTCGAATGCACTTACAATGTGAAATACCTACATATTTTTTTATCGGTGAATCTCCGAGAGGATATGGTATGATTTATCAGGTATTATTTGTCAGTGATTAGGTATTTAGACCGAAGGTATGTACTTTAACGCGCGAGTGATACCCCTGGTGTTGCAAGTGTCCCTAGGCGGCGGTAACCGCTTACCATCAGGCGGACTGCATGCTTGTTTGCCACCCAAGTGGTATTAAAAAAAAAACCTTTTTACGTAAATCCAAGAACAGAACTGGATTCACAAATAGGATATATTTTATTCCAGATTAGCTATGCCCGCGACTTCGTCCGCGTGGAAATAAATTAAAAATTTATTGTTCAATTTCTTACAATAAAGTTAGCCTAAGTTACTCCTTATTACATCAGCTATCTGCCAGTGAAAGTCTCGTTAAAATCGGTCCAGCCGTTTCAGAGATTACCCGGAACAAACAGACAGACAGACATATAAACATTTTAAACAATAATATGTATTTTGGTATATTTACCGTGTATACATCCATATGCATTTAGTAAAATGCGGTTTTTTTTATATTACAAACAGGCAATCCAATTTTATTTATTTGTATAGATAAAAAAATCTCTGAATTAAAATGTTACGCTGGTGAAACCGCGGGACCCAGCTAGTATTTAATACTGGCCAGAATGGGGCTAATAATTGAGAGCTTTGATTCCGCATTGCCATACTTCTAACCTCACATCAATCCACAACACGGCTATACAACCTTGCACTTTATTACAGCAGATAACATCTATCGTTTTGAGCTTACACAAGTCCTTTATGTTGCAATCATTTCGTTCTTTCATCTGTGTGATATCTACACTATTATATGGTAGTTTTAAGTTTGGATATACATTCATGTGAAACTGCTACTAATCCTGAGATTTCTAGAATACTCTTAATTAAATACTCATAGTAAAATAGATCATCAAGCTAGTTAGACATGGGCTGTACATTAAAAAAGTAAAATATTTATTATTTATTGTGAAATGGATACTAGTCCTACGGTCCAACACATTTTCAAACTCTTACATAATTTTAGACATTGATTCCAAAGAAATTGACATAGTCCCAAACTAAGCATAGCTTGTGTTATGGTAACTAGACAACGATATATTACTTATATAGCTAGATATATGTATACTTAAATACATAGGACATCCAAGACTAAGGTACAAATACTCGTGTTCATCATACAAATATTTGCTCTCAGTGGGAATCGAACACGCGACCTCAAGTTTCGCAGTCAAGCGCTCTAACCACTAGACCAGGCGGCCGTCAGATCCATTGCTGCCAGCCTTCTTGTTGCCCTCCCACGGGACAACTGGGAAGTAAAATTAAGACTTTTCCTTAATTTTTTGAGGTGTATAAAATTAAGTTTCGTAGTTGCGATTTTTAATGGAAACCACAGACAAGGCAAGTACGGTGTGGTAAGAGTAAGCAAGTAGGTAAGTCTTAGATTATACTTAGTCTGTGATCTTGTGCACAGAAAACGTGCCATGCCCTATGTAACAGGTTTCTCTATAATTCATCAAAACAAATGACATATTTACACTGCATTGCCTATATTTATAATTATTATTTATTTCCTTTATTGAATAATGGATTGAATTGTAAATTAGGTTTATAAGAACATGCATGAGTTTTACCGTACAGAAAAACATTTTGAGAATGGTTGCATACGCTTAGACATCTTTCAAGCAATTCGTGCTTCAAGTGACTTCGTGGGTTATTTCTTAGTTTACACGAACCTTACAAATATCTTTGAAAAAGTTTGCTCAATTATTTAAGCAATTACATACATACATATCTTCACGCCAACTCCCTAACGGGGCAGGCAGAGAGTATAGAGCGCCAGTTCCCTATAGACTTACATACCTCTTTCGCTTCGTCCGCATTCATCAGTCTCTTCATGCATGCTCGTCGGTTTCAAGTACTCTTAACGTTCCCGTCCTTCAGCCTCCGATCGATTTGATCCAGGTAGTTGGAATCCTTCCTCTGCCTCTTCTTGCACACACTTTTGCTTTGTATATCTGTTTCGTCAATCTTTCTTCACTCATCCTTACCAACGTAACAGTTAAGCAATTAAATATCATATTAAATAAGTAACGATCAATAAATGTTCCCTGTGTTAAATAAATCAACGCAAGGGACATAAAGATATTGAGTATTAATTATATGCCTATAGTTAAATGACGTTTCAATTAAAAATCCATAATAATTAGCATTAAACTGAAGTCTCACGAAGTAAACACGATTGCAATAGCTAATAATCACCACACGTGCCAGTCAGGACAAACAACACGAGACTATCGCACATCTGCGAAAGCCCATAATTCAGCTATCGAGATTTTTTTTATACCACTTGGGTGGCAAACAAGATTCGTGTAGAACTGGCACTGTACCTTGCACCTTTGTGTCCTAATTGCATCACACTGGCCATCTATCATTATTTAAAAAAATAATGTTTTGGTTTGACCTTGTGCACGTAATCAATTCATTAAGTAGTACACTCAAATGGAAAAAAAATTGTTTGTGGTCTGAGTTGCACACGTTCTGAATGGAAAATGTTGATACAAAAGGAAATAATATTATGGGGTGAGTCACTGAGTGAACCCAATCCCTGGGTGGACGACCTGCTTCTCTACTCTTGTGGAGGAATTATGAACATGCATAAATAAATCTTATGATAACCGCTAACGTACCATAGTCGTACCTATACAGTTAATTTTCCCATTTCAAAATGAGATTGTATTCAAATATTTTTAATTTCGAATTTCGAATCTAAATGTAATATGCTGAAAATTTTAGAGCTAAAATTGACAACAGGCAAATTTGTAGTACATTCTATTCATAAACTATGGAGGTTGTATAGAATGACGCTTATTGGTATAACCGTTACAAAACCGTTAAAAAACATTAGATTAACCCCAAAATCTCTTCAACGGATACTGATGGATCCTAACCGTTATTATGTACAATAAATAATTCAGTAAACTGCTTTATATCTGCCAAAACAACAAAAATATATTTGATAAATACCCAGACTAAACGATTTAGTATGGTATTGCATGGATCTCTCAACTTGACTAAATTATTTAACAATTAATTTTAACTATATATTAGCATATAGAAATTACGGTGGATTCCAAACAATACATATAGTATAATCTATACTAATTATAAAAAGGAAAGATTACATACAAGAAGAACTTACATACAAGTTTATTTGTAAGGAATTGGCTCAAAAAGTACAAGACCGAATTTAAAAATTCTTTCACCATTTTAATGCTACATTATCGCTGATTAATATAGCCTATTGTAATTGCAAGAAAAAATAAATGTTATGCTAAAATGTTTAAAAAATAATAAATAATAGGGCCGCTAGAATAAAGTATATTACAATTGTTTGAATTTTTACACCACTGTGAACACACCTTTATCCTGCAGTAGCACTTCATGACATTCTATTCTATAAAGCTAATGAACTATAATTTCGATACTAAGAACTTTTAATAAATTGTTTCCATACACCAGACCTATAAAACACCAGCTCACGTTTCACATAGCTATCGGAATCACCATCACAAAACCGGTTAAGTGCGGGAAATCATCAATTATTATGACACCGCATCAGAGGCATACCTAGCCAATAACAACAACTAGACACGATGCGTCATTGTGATATGATGTGCGCTACCAAACAATTCAACCCGTGTTGCCTTTAATTTCAAAGGGGAACTATCGATGTCAAGATTTTTTCACTCAATAACTCCCTCAAGCATGACTTTACATACAATGCATACGCCTGAATTGCTTCTCAGACGTATGCAGGTTTCTCTCGCAGGACACCATCCGTCACGTTGGCACCTAAAATATATCTCTCTGGCGGGAAAGTGGGTGTGTAGGTACTACCTTTACACCTCTACCCCTTTGGGAACCCTTGTGGGAAGGCTTGAAGATATACATACAACTCCCTCGATGGCCTGTATTTTTTTATTTTTTCTGTAATACTAATACATAGTCCCCTCGGTGGATACGAGTGGCTGTATCTGACGGTATAACGGTAGTAAGTACGGCAGTTTCGTGATATCCTATCATGTGGCAACCATTGCCCTCAGCATCCACACGGTCCTTTCAAAATCTTGGGCCATATTGTAATACAACCACGGTGCAAGCTTAGTGCAGAAGCCGAATACTTAACAAAACGCCGTACCTTCAGGGTTACATCATAAACTGAGCATTTATTAGCATAACACAAAGAATTAGCATCACAGGACTGGTACCTCAGCGGCTCTGGACGAAATATTTCGTTATATGTATCATTCATATGTCATTGCCATACAAATTAATGTCATTTGATAGCGTTAACCCTAACAGAGGAGGATTTTGTCATTTGTCTAGAGCCGCTGGTGATGTCTCACAGGGGCGGTAGTCGCTTACCATAAGACCGACATCAAATCTATGATTTAAATTATAGACATAATTCTTCTTAACTAGGGTATATATTTTTAACTGCTTATGACCTGAAGACACCTGACAGATATGTACTTGAAAAGAGACTGATGAATGTGGACAAGTCTGCAAGTTTAAAGAGAACTGGCGCTCTATTCTCTCTGCCTACCCCGTGAGTGACGTGATGATATTTATGCATGTGTGGTTTGTTTACGAACCACACATACGAACACGAATACGTATGTAGCGAGTCTGTCGCCATCTCTCAGACACGACAACATACGTATTAGACTTTTTTTTTTTGATTTTCCATTCTTGCACCACTTTTGACTATTACTACCTTTAGGTATAATAAAATTACAAATGTTATCCACGTGGCACGTTTCGTCGGTTGAACATAAAACGTAGACTAAGATCTTAGACTTTATACTCAGAAGTGCATACGTTTTTCCCCACGGAGTATTGGAGTGACAAATCACTGTACTTAAGATAAGAAAGTCTTACTCTACAAACAAACCAGGATTTAAAATTGCAATTTTAATTTTAACTTTGTAGGCGACTTAAACACGAGCAGCACGACTTTCGTTTAATAGCGTCTTATCTATATAGTGTATTTAACTTGTAGATACATTATTATGATGCGGAGAAGTCAAAAATAGTAGCATACTTATTTACTTAGTCTTAACGACATGTGAGCAATGTAAACGTTTACACAATCAATATTGATCGGTGTAGCGTTGTGCGATGACAGACAATGGAGTAGTAAGAATTGTTCCTATTCAATTCACGTGAAACGTCAGGTTGACAGATATTTCTTTTTACGGCGCGACTAGAAAATGGCCCAAGTCACTGCACAGGGCCGCTTTCATTCCGCTAATGGCCCTTTTAAGAGATACAATTTATTGCCACCTTTTTGTGTAGGTGAAGAGAGTCGAGAATTGCTTGTTTACAGATTATTTACGTATTAATAATTCAAAAACACCGGAAGGTTCTCTTTATTGAATAAGTGCTAAGTTGAAAGATAAATATTGTGTCATATAAGTGTGAAATCATTTTTTATTACTGCATATATCAGTTAATATATAGAATATTACAAAGGAAAGCATTAAAAATATATCCTGCATCAAAGTCACTTGAACTTGAAGATAGAGAGGATGTTTTAAATCAGATTTTTATGTGTGATATCAGTTTATTAATATGTATTTATAAGAACAATGGCAATCTTGACTCATTTTTGAAAATAATTTGATGCCAGTTGACGCAACATTGAATTCAACACAGTTGCATCATGTATGAAACTACATATTTCTTTATAGATATTGCATCAATATTGTCTGTGCAAAATAGAAAAAGTCATCAAGTGCCCTTAAAATAATTTACATAAGACTGATGTTTAAACATATACTTAAGTATCCTAGAAAAATTATACACTTTCTTCGATAAAAAAAAAAAAGTAATGTATATATAAATGGTATTAACTTTTGTTGTTATGTCCCTGTAGTGGGTAGGAACCCTAGGGATATATAGGCAGAGAGAGTAAAAGTGCCAGGTCTCTCTAGACTAACAAAAGTGTAAACAAATGCAAGTCAGACAATTTTCTGGAATCTGGGCTAACCCTTAAATGAATAGATTTGCAGATATGTGAACATGTTAATAAACAGTGTATTTTTTTTTTAAATTAAAACATAAGATATTAATTTGAATAAAAGTTAAAGGCATAGGTATTATTACTTTTAGAACAAAAATATTTACTCTATGATTAGGATGTCAGACATATTCAAATAATGAAGCCAGTGACATTTCACATGCCTCTTTGTCTTTGCAACCAAAGTGAATCACTATTACTTATCTCTATGTAATCAAGTTAAACACATCAACAATTAGGTACCAATGGTGGAAAATTGCACCGAGATGAATTTTCTAAGCAAATATAGTCCTTATCTCAGCCGCTCTAGCTGAAACTCAGTATGATGATATGTATGTTTGTATCTTAGCTGTGAGTTGAGTAGAGGAGTTGGCTGTTGATGGAGGGTGGTGGAATAGTGAAGTACCATAATAATTGTGGCTTGTAATTATTTTATGATGTGCGTTTTGAGTATGAGAATGTAGAGATAAAAATATTAATATGTTGATTATGAGATAATATAGTAGTAGTGAGTAAAATCAGGGAAACAATTAACTACTAAAGTAATATGTATGTACATAAATATTTATGTATGTATATGTACATAACTTCATTTATAATGCACTATTTACAATGTAAAACAACTGACACTCCTAAACGTTCCTGCTCAAATTTATTTTATATGGAATATATATATATATTTCATACTTACGAAAAGCTGAATCAGGGCAGGATGTGACTGGTCACTAAAATAATAAATATTTGGGGCTAAATGAAAATGGCAATCACAAATATTTCAAATGAGATTAATTGGACATACCTATGCAGGAATTTACGTAAAAGATCTTATTTGGAAACCTTTCAATAGATAAACCTAATAAATAAATACTACGAGACGTCAGTGTTATATGCGTGCAATGCTCTATGTCCCTAACATATGTACGCCGAAAAATACATAGTCATTAAATATATATTTTGTATTTGTTCAATTATATAAAAAAAAAACAAAACAATCAGCTCATTACTTTCATACTGTCAACTTACTAATGTCAAATAGCCATAATTTATTATTTGACAGTTAATGTCAAAACAAACGTTTTTTTACATAATGTTGTAATGGTTGCCAAATCCTTTAAAATGGTCTTTAAAAAGGCTAGCGCGATAAATTTGACATTACTGCAACTACACTCTACGTTGAGCGTAGCAGTGCAATGCTCATAATTGCAAATGACAGACCAAATGCACTCCGTGTATTACAACGGTACGTTGAATCTAATTAATTACACCGCACTAAAACCCTATAAATACTTTCCGACGACATATATTTTACCTGACAGATATTTTACTTATTTTAATATCTAAGGTACTTATAACTATTTAACTGATCGATGTAAAACGTTTGTTTTTTTACTTGCAGATTATGTCGTAATGTTTTTCAACTCAGAAAAACGGTCCTGATTTTCGCAAAATGCTGGAAGTACCTGACAACGTAAGTACTTTGGAACTTATTATACAGATTAAGCATAATCTAAGTTTCCGTAAAAAAATAGATAGGTAACTAAATACATATTACGTATGGGTAACATAAACATCTATACTAATATTATAAAGCTGAAGAGTTTGTTTGTTTGTTTGAACGCGCTAATCTCAGGAACTACTGGTTGGAATTGAACAATTCTTTTTGTGTTGGATAGTCCATTTCTCTAGGAAGGCTTTAGGCTATATATCATCACGCTACAAATAATAGGAGCGAAGCATAAATGAAAAATGTTGCAAGAACGGGAAAAAATATTCCTTTTTGAGAGCTTCCGTTGCGTGCGCTGCGTAAACGGTTAAGTTACGAAAATATCATGTAGGAGGGAATTGTTCCTCTTTAAAAGTTCTAAAAAAAAGTCCGCGACCGCATATGTCTATCTTTTAAGATTGACTCACTATTTCCTTTTTATGGCAATTAAGTCCGCGATGGGCTCCTAAACAACTTAACTGATTTCAATCAAATTTGCACACCGTGTGCAGTTCGATCCAACTTAAAAGATAGGATAGCTTATCAAGTGACTTCACTTCACACACACTTAATTTTAGTACTCTACAACAGATGACGCCACCTGATATACAGATTCACTGGTAAACACAATTAACACAAAGCGAAGTTCGATAAATTGGTACCTTACCTTCTTTTGTTTTTATAACATTACATTATTATCAAGCGACTAGGAGCCGTTTAACAAAATAATGTTTAAAGGTTCAAAGACCTTTGCTAGAACAAAGCGACAGTCAGAAAAATGTGATCAATAAAATAAAACAAATCTTATGATTTGTTTTAGATCTATATATTTCGATTCGATCAGTCTCGCTACATCCACCAAACTGAAATTTAAAGGCCAAATCGACTAGCACGATACTTCAACCAGTGATCCTACAAGGCTCGCGTCATGGTGTACTTGAAACGTGTGTAATAATATTTTATCAAACAATCTGAGTGTTATTTGTGAGACGTAAATAGGAGTGTACGACGTTACGTTATCGTATTTTAATAGCTTTGTCCTAGAACCCATACAATAACTGCGACGCGCGAGTATTACTCCTGGATATTAACTTTTCAATAGCCGTATGATGAGAGCTTTTTCTGTGTTAGAGCGCAACGGGATGTCCCATTCAAATTGGACTTGTCCCACTGGGCCAGTAACTTAGAAGTTCACATCCACATGGCACTGCTTCCGGGCATTGTTGTATTTCTGCGGTGTGTAATGTCGCCAGTAATCCACATGGAATACTTGTGTTGGAAGAAACGGGAATTAATCGCTTAATATCGAGAGGAAACCTGCATACGTCTGAGAAGGAATTCAAAGGCGTATGTATGTTTGTAACTAGTCTTTGTAGTCGCGCTTGAGTCACGGCACCTAACCTTCCATAATCACTTCTGCCTACCCTTGTGGGAATGCGTGTGGATATATTATTATTTAATTAGTTATACTGCCAGCGCAACTGCTCCCATCAACATCGTCAACATGCGAGTCACAAGTAAGCCTATAGCCGCTAACTATCAGGACGAATGTATATGAAATTAATTTATTGGACACCTATGTAGTAATAATAAAAAAAATTACAATCAACGATGTATCCTGACTGGGTACTTATTTTACATTCCGAAGCATATTTGGTATGGATGGTATACGTCCCTCCTTGCATAGAGCTCACAATATTCTTTTACCCTTGAGTGAGCTAGTTAACCTATTAAGGAGTTTTCTATTTTTACACATTTACATGTTTGTAAACTGTACTGTTTAGTGTTACTGTCTAGTAAGGTCATATAAAACCTTTATTTTTTTGTTCATTCTTATTTACATACCATCTCGCAATCTCTTCGCTAGGCTGTACGTAAACATTGATAATACTTTACCTAACCTAATGAGCACATTTCCTACTCTAATTTGGTAGGGTTACCTATCACAGTTGCTTTGCAATAGTTTTATAATAATTATTCCTAGGGACATTCCAAGCAAATTGATTTAGTGCTCGTGTAACGGTACCTACAGTGGGAACTAGTATTTATATGGATAGATACTGACATAATTATACATGGTGTTTTTTAAAATACATATATTGTTTAAATAAACAGATGTTTAACGAAGTAATAGGCTGTTGTGAATATATCCTCATGACGATGAAATAAAATAAATAGCTCCAAAGATAACAAATTGACAATATTATTAAAGGGTTTTTTTTCGGAAACTAGTAGTTATAATAATATATATAAAAATATAAAAATAATAACTCGATGCGCATTGGCCGGACGGCTGTTAGGGCGTGCCCCCGAGGCGACGCGCACCAGTACGTCCCCGCTGGTGCGAAAAATTCTGCACAGTGCGGCGATGGGGTCCGCCACCCATCACGCGGAGTGCCTCACGGCGGGAAGTGGAGTGTGGAGTGTAGGATGGGTGTATGGAATGTAAGGGGAGGTATGGCTGATAAGATGAACGAATTGATCGATGTTATGACAGAGAGCGAGTTAGATGTTGTGTGCTTGTCTGAAACCAAGCGGAAGGGTAGTGGAGTAGACGAGCTCCCGGGCGGGAGTTTAGTGCTGTGGTCAGGAGTGGCAAACACCGAGCACGCCTGCCAGGGAGTGGGAATTCTGCTATCCAGCCGCTTGGCAGAATGTATGATAAGTTATGATGCGGTGAGCCCCAGACTTATTTGGGCTCGCTTTAAAATAGGCCTTACCCGACTGTTTTTAGTCGCGGTATATGCTCCGGTGGCCTCAGCGGACACTTGCGACCTGAATAAAAGTTCTGGGAATGTGTGAGTAATGTTCTAGAGACGAAAGAAGGGAATGAAAAGCTGATTATTGGTGGTGATCTGAATGGATGGGTCGGGACAGCCCGTAAGGATTACGAGGCAGTACTCGGCAAGTATGGTGATAAGAGAGTGAACGAGGCAGGCAAGCTGATATTAGATGTATGCATGGAGAGAGACCTTTTTGTGGCGAACACCATGTTCGACCACAAAAGGATTCATCAGTATACATGGGAACGGAAAATGAGCGAAGCATGATAGATCTGTTTCTAATAGATCAGCGACTCAGAACACAGGTGATGGACACCAGGGTGTATAGAGGAGCTGACCTGGGAACGGACCACTTCCTAGTTATAACTAGGATAAGGGGTCTGTTCGCGGGCTGGCGATCCCGCGCTGGGGGTCCCTGTTCTGCAGTCGCAGACCGCATCAAAAGCTGGAGGCTTCCAGATGCGGCTATTAGAGACAGATATCAAGAAAGGGTATCTGAACAGCTAGCCTGTCCACCGAAAGATGTGTTTGAGAGTGTCGATGTTT
>JACCPG010010186.1:0-26831 GCA_016069955.1 Drepana arcuata | reverse complement strand
GATATAATAATATTATTATAATAATTAAAATATAATTTACGCACTTTAATAAAACAAAAAATATATCGTAGCACAAAAACCGGCCCAAGTTTGTATATGAGTAATTTCATAACTTATAAACCTTGTAGCTAACAAAAACAAGTAGGTATACATTGCGTAAACTTTTATTTTATTGAAGCCACGCGTTCACTCGATATCGTGAAGGGAAACTTTAGGCGTTCAGAAATTTCTTTGTTAAGTCAAAAGATCGGCTTTCTTTTGCAGAAAATAATATGAAACATGACATGAATTGAAAAAGTTCATCGTGGAAAGTCGTGAGTCGCGACAACAGAGACGAGTTCTATTGTTGCAAACGACGGTTACTTTTTGAAAGGACGATGGTTCGTATTTCACAAAACTAAGTGCAGACTGCACGACTCTTGTAATTACAGGGAAGAACAACTTCTTACTCGTGTGCATTCTTTTTTAACCGCTGTATTTTGGTTTGTGCATTAGTTAGTAGAGTCCCAATTATTATACATTATTACTACATATTATTAATGTTTCTCCATTCCAACTGCCCAGATCAAATCGATCGGACACTCTAGGAGTGTAACGTTAAGAGTAGGTACTCGAAACCAGCGAGCATGTAAGAGACATAAATAAATAGTTCTTTTTGCAGCCCCATGTTCACTGAACTAAAAACGTTAAAGCAAAAGTACTCTCTTTGTCACTAATATTATTACTTGTCTGTCTCTAGATTTAAAATTAAAGAAATTTATCTTGTTACTTGTTGTCAACATTACCACAATATAATTGTTTGAATAGTTTTATTATTCCACATGGTTGCTCATAACGCTCATTAAATATAAATACTAAGATTAGAATCTTTGTAAATATTGAAACATTCAATTTAAGCGTGTATTACACATGACGCGGCTCTTAACAAAAATGTGCTTTCTGACGAGCAATCTTCGAGGATATTTTCTCATAATACTTACAAAATGTTTCTACGATCTTGTCTATCTTTTAGAGCTTGTACATGACCCAGTAGTTGTACATTTGTGTGACTACCTTAACTAGTCAATTCATACTCTAACTTAGAAAGCTAGTCTCATATAGCGCTCTCTCTTAGTAGAGTACTCTCGTTGAGAATCTTGTAGGTATCTAACTTTCAACAGAGCTCTCCTCTACGAGCATAATTCATTGTAGTCCCATCCAAGAAGACGCGCCCCACTATTATTCCCTATAGTTTATAGTGTAAGTGTGCAACCTTCCACTAATGTTTGAGTACTAACGGTACACACTGATTACCTATGAGTGCACGCGCACACTACAATTAATAGTGTCGGGTCATACTCCTCGCATTCTACGACCCCCTCGACTAGAAATTGGTGGGACGCGTCTTCGTGGATAGCACTATCTGTACGTGCATATATATTAACAGGCTCGGCAACGCGTAAAATAGTCCTCATGGTATGGAAGTATTTGTAAATCATAAAAAGTTTAATGTTTTTCAAGTCATACAAATTATTATTTGCTGTAACATCTTGAAGCCAAAAGATTTTATATGATTTATCGACATTTTATTACTTGCTTAACTGTGGAGCATATTACCTGAAAATACTGGGATTCCGAAACGATCGCTTTATTCATTGTCTTAGAATATCATTGTCTGTCCTAAGATAGCGCGCCATTAGCTTCAAATGTTTGAAGTAAAATTAACTGTATCCAAGTAAACTGTCATTATTCATGCACAATCTTGAGTAGGTAATACAATCAATATTAATGTATTCGAAAAGTCATATTTTATTTATATAGCCGCCATTAACAGCCAATGAGTGCCTTCTCAATCTTAAGTGCAATGCCATCAATATTGTAATGCCTAAATATTTATAGGAAAGGAATTTTAAATGTGTTCGGGCACGTAACGGCGGCTATGTATCGCAAGCAGAGATCGCCGGCAACAAATTGCGGTTGGTCGAAATAAAAAAGGTCCGTCCGTCATTTTGCTAAACGAGCGGTCGGAGTACCGCGCGGCCGGGTTGCGGCGGAAAAACGACGCCGTCGACCCACACGCCCAGTTACAATTCTGTCTTGAAAAAATGATACCACTGTCAATTCTATTTACGACAGCTTCAAGTTCTTTGTCTGCGCGACCTGTGTTGCCAGTTCGCCCCCACTCTCCCTGCATATAAACATTTCAATCACCTGATCCTTCCTTGCCGAGGGTTCCGAATATGAAAGTGACGAGAAGCAAAATTACGACATCGCTTCGGGTTCCCAACTGCGAGCCGACCTTTCGACACTTTCGAGATTAGTGTAGGTACACAATGTTCACACACACCCCAGTGTAATGATTTCTTGTAACCGAGACAAAGCTTAGCTTATTTTCTACCTATATAAGCAAATTGGATATAGAAGTACTCTTTTGCATTTTGTATGCAAGTTTCATAGCCGTCAGTAGCACACGGCACTTGTATGGAATAAGCTGAGTTTTGCGCGTTGACTTTTTTGTAACCAGTAGCTTTGAAAAGTTTTATGAAATTTGAAAAGACCTTTAAATATATCCATATTTTGAAATTCTGCTTTATATACGAAGCTTTATTTATCTTAGCGTTCTTCGAGAGGTGTTATTTGTTAGTTGTTTAACTCCGAAGTATGATATGATGAATGCCAAATAATTCACATAAACAAAATGAGTCTTAAAGCAAACACTTTGCTACAGAATAGCAGTTGACGTTGTCGTACCATTTCTACAGAACATAATTTTATTGATTTGTTGTAACATACGATAAATGGTGCTTATCAGAAAGGTATAAGGTTGAAAGTGAAGGTATATATTTAAGTGGGTCGGCAAACCAACATACCCCTGAATGTAAGCGTCAATCAGGCGGGACGTAAAGAAACATACCTAAATTACGCTATGTGACCTCTCTCTAAACTTACCCGATGTCTTATAGGTAGTATAGAAACATTTGGTGTCGTGGTACTCCATACACAGTGCCTGCATGGTTAGAAATATTCAATTTGTGATAAAATTATTAGCTCGGTTATCCTATTCGTTTATGATATTAGAACTAAGACACAGCTACATTTAGGTCGGTTCGATTCCCGCTGAGGGCAAATATTATTTACACACGTATATAAGAAATAAACGTTACATCTTTAGCAAATAGTACGATAAAATTATTAATTCGTTAATGCATGCATGTAACAAAAAAAATTTAATTGTGTATTTATGAATTTACATACATACATATCATCACGCCAAGTCCCTAACGGGGTAGGCAGAGAGTATAGAGCGCCAGTTCTCTCTAGACTTACATACCTCTTTCGCTTCGTCCACATTCATCAGTCTCATACATGCTCGTCGGTTTCGAGTACTCTTAACGTTCCCGTCCTTCAGAGTCCGATCTATTTGATCCAGGTAGTTGGAACGTGGCCTTCCTCTGCCTCTTCTTGCACACACTTTTGCTTTGTATATCTGTTTCGTCAATCTTTCTTCACTCATCCTTTCTACGAGTATGTGTCCAAACCAACGTAACTTGCCTTTCTTCATCTTTACAATCACGCCAGTTGATTTGCGAATCTCTTCATTGCGGATTCGATCTAATATCGTTACGCCGCACATTTTTCGAAGAGATCGCATCTCAACTGCATTCAAGCTATTTTCATGCTTCCTCTGACATACCCAGGATTCGCTGCCATACAATAAGGTAGGTACCAATATCGCGTTGTGGACAGCAACTCGAGCATTCTTGCTCAGACTTTTACTGCCCATCAACGCCGACATGGCTCCATTCACCTTATTTCCGGCAGTTATCCTTCTTTAAATATCTTTTTCATACTTTCCATCTCGTGTGAACATGCTTCCAAGATATATAAATTCATTCACTTGCTATAGAATTTGCCCATTTACCGATATAGCACACTCGGTCACTTGTTCATCTCTTTCGAATACCAGAACCTTAGTCTTGCCAGCGTTTATGAATTTAAATGCGATGAAATTAGTAGATATATAAAACAAATATGTAATGCAACAGTACTAAACCGTTTTCGTAACAACAGCTATAAGAAGGCAGGGAACTATTCAACTAACAATATATTTCGTGAGTTAACATTATACGGATTGTCACTTGGTCATAAAAAAATACAATGATTAGTATCGTAAATAACACTGATAAACCTGAGGGGAAAGCTGGTAATACTGTTATATACTGTACAGGTAATAAAATTATTGAGTAATATTGCTTTGTCCAATTCAAAGCTACGAAATTCTAATTGAATTAGAAAGAATTATTAGAATCGGTCAAGTAGTAGTAGATGTAGAAAATCTAGTGTATAACTAAGCAAAAACTAGATAATTCCATCAATTTCAGAGATAGTCCCGAAGTAGATAAAAAGAAAAGCCGCTATTCGGCGAGATGAGGTCCAACAAGCTTAGGGTTGCGGCTCCATTCAACGGAATAAATGTTTCTATCTACCCTGTATATTTATTTCTTCTGGTTTTAATATTACTTATGGGCTCTTCAGACATAAATATGAGAAATAAATTATACTGCATCTAATCTTTTGAGTAAAAACAACCTACTTGCTTATACTAGTCCTAGAATATAAATATAACTGGCGGTGACTAAGAAATTAGTTAACTGCGCCAATGCGTTGTCAACATCTCACGAATGCTAATGACTAAATAAATTATTATTGCTATAGAATTTATATACGGCCTGACTCAAATTATTTACGGGCTAACTTAATTTCGTGATTGATAAAATACATTATTATCATATCGGAATATTCTATCTAATAGTTTGCAGAAGAGATAACCGCTTGCGGTTAAACAACCAGCTGTACATAACCTTATATATCAAATACTGTACTGCAACTATTGTAATTTGGTTAACCTACAATAAGAATGAAATAAATGAATAATAGAATCGAACTTATGGATGGGAACGTCAAGACAAGAGTACTCGCAACCGGCGAGAATGTAGGAAGAGACCGATGAATATGGACGAAGTGTATGATTACATACCTATTTGTAAGGAGTACTGGCGCTCTACTTTCTCTAACTGCCCCCTGTGGAACTCAGTGTGACAATATGTAGTCTATAAAACTTAAATTTCACATAACTCAAGTTTCCTTTGCAGTAGATGATACTTTTGAAACCCATAATGTACGATACTGTTGGTAATGGTGGTTATCCGCGCTCGATGTTAATTTATATTTAATACCATTTCGCCCATATTTACCATTCAGACTTAACAACAAGTTAAGTTTCATTATTTATACAAAATTTTAAGTAATTTTATTTTGGTGTTTCTCTATAGGGAGAGATGTTTTTATCGTCTAAAGATCTTTCCTTTTTACATTTTCGAAATGACATGAAAATGACGCCGCGTGATGGTAAATGGTGCTCGTTATCTATTCGAATACGTATTACCTTACGTTTTATCATTAAATAAAGCAAGAAAACTTGCTTTAAATGTTCCATAAATTAGTTGAGAAACGGCGATAAACTGGGATTTTGTACCTAAATATATTAGCAAAAAAAGCGCTCTTACGTCTGCCTACCGGTGACCTTTAATTAATTAGAACAGAAGATGTATAATTAATTGAAGGCAAATATTTTTCTTATCGCGTTCATGTTTTTGTAACATTTTGTAACGATTGTTTTGATTAAGACTAAAATAAGATACTTAAGTTATACGCAAAAAATCCAATTACCTTAAGACAGCTTTCTGCGATTGACCTTGCTATCTTAATACTTATCTAAATAGAAGTAATCACTGAATACAAAATAATACCAGAGATCGTATCTTAAGCATTCCTTTCAATACTCCAGTGTTTTTGTAATGATTTAATATTAGATCTTTTAGGGAGAAGAAGACACCTTATGAATACAAAAAATTATAGCGGCACGGAATGTTATATTTAATAACAAACAAATTTATATTCACTTTAGCCCCTAAAGGTGGATGACCTGCAGAGGTGTGACATTCATCAACGTCCTCTTTTCATTGAATATATTTTTAGGCCTACAATGAATTGTTGCTAAAAATATTGTATATTCACCAGCCCTAAGGCTTATTTTGGACGCGGGCAAATTCTTAACTGTGGTGACCCTTTAGGGGAATGTCAAGAAATGTTAGTGGTTTTACGGAAACACCTCCATAGGTAGTCTCCAGGGACACAAATTCAGATCGCCTGTATTAGCGTCTCGAGACCCATCACGACATACTATAAAACAAAGTCCCCCGACCTGGCTGGAGGCCTAGGTCTCGCCATTGACCGGTTGAGTGAACTCACGCTACGAGAGACAACAACAAAAAAAAAAAAACGTCTCGGTGTCTCTCTCTGTACGCGATAAACAAAAAAAAAACTGAACAGATTTTCATGTTGTTTTCACCAATAGACAAAGTATTTTAAGAGAAAGGTTTAGGAGCATACTTTGTGAATGTTTTGTGTAAATTGGTTGAAATGAGTTCGACAGAAAAAACATGGAGGCCTAATAGGCAAGGAAGGTGACAGCAATTATTATGTGTGTTACGAAAATATATAATACAGGTAAATCATCTTCTCACCCATTGGCTTACTGAGAGATCTTTGACTCAAGACAACCAAATCTGATATGACTGATATGAGTATTTGACATCTCCCACTAAAATGTTTTTGCAGCGTTCTATACGTATCGAAAAACAAAAAGGTAGCACTTGGCATAAGAGTTGGTTTTTAAAAATATATTACCCTACTCACTAGAAGTATTTTCTAAAAGTACTTCGTTAGTAGTTATATGTTTAGCGTTCTCAAATGCCCGATGAACAATAACATTAAATCAACATGAAGTTATAGTGGAGGGTACGTAACGAGAGCGCGACGACATCGTCCCGACAACGGAAAGGCAATTTACAACAACAATAAAAGTATCGCTTTTATTGTCGAACACACAATTCGTTCGGACAGCTGTAATTGCGAACTCTCGCACTGTCTATTGGTCCCGTAATTTAGATGCGACTGTTTTAGCATCCTGCCTGCAACGCCGTAATATTGCACTTCCTTTATAAGTTGTTGACATTGGCTCATATGTATACAGAAATCATGCCACAACAGTAATCACAACACAAGCTTTACGGTGAAAGATACACATATGAAACCTGTATATGTACGATACGAATGCTCCTAGAAGAAATGGCAGAAGATGCTTTTTGACAAAATTAAATACACTGAATTTTTAAAGACGAGAAGCTTTTGAATAGCTAGAAACCGATAAAAGGAGTTTTAGCCAAGGAGGCCCATGAGTCTAGAGAGAGCTGACGATCTGCTTTTACCGTTAACCCGGGTAGAGAATTAGTTGATGATAATGTTTGTAGGTCAATCACTTCGTTACATTCGTCAGCTAGCAATACCTCACGGTTTCACCCGCATTGAAATATGATTTTCATTGGTCAACTTTTGCTCTATTAGGTATATACTTCTGAAATAAACTGTATCCTTTTATGTTAATCGAGCTAGTAATCTATCTCAGTGCCAAATTTCATCCAATTCTCTCCGGCAGTTACTGCGTGAATGAGGAAAACAATTTTTTATCAAACACTTTCGTATTTGGACTATTTGTCAAGCTAACAGCTAGAAGCATGTACCTAGTTTATTTCAGATCGCAATATGCGTCTAGCCAATTATTTTTATTGATGCTTTACAAAACGTTTACTTCATAAGACGACTTCAAATTTCTCCCTTTTAATCTCTTAAATAATGATGGCAATTGAATGCCCTGATACGCAAATGCCGCTCTTAACAGATATAATATTATTCTTTATTTGGGTCTCCTGAGCTAGGTGCGCTAAGATAGAATATTTAAATTTCATAATAATAAATTTTACGCAAAGCTTTATCTACCTAATACTATTATCAATGATGTCAATGATGCCCACAGCTACCTCCCAGAACTGCTCCTCTGGCTATTGATAGGGAATACACTCCCTAACTTAGAACTAAATATATCTCGCACTGTGCGGTTTCGAAGGAGTTTCCATGCGTTCCAAAACTTGGGTTTGGAAATTAGCTCCCCGTTGAGGATTTATTTGGTGAGTACAGCACATTGGAGTTCTTTAAGACTGTGGAGTGAAAAGTGTGCAAAGATTCTCGCCGGTTCGGCAAGGCGTGAGATACATACATAAATTTACGTTTCAATATTAAAAGCGATCACAGATAACAAAATACTATATCGTGAGCACTTATTAACTGTTTCATAGAAAAAGTGGCAGAATTAATTGCGTAATATCATGGCGATCATAATTGTAGTCTAAATATGCTTCTTTTATATATAAACGTGTATATATAAAACATTTTAATATTTTTACGTCAATACCATAATTAATTAATGCATTATAACGCCAGTTTCATATTCACGATTTGAAATACTCAATCGAAAATTCTAATTAAAAATATATTTGATAGATCAAGTAGAGTGATTGTAAAGACTGACAAACTGTATACAGGCGTATTAAATGTAATAACTTTTGGATCAAATCAATAGCGCATATTTATTTTACAAAAGACATCTGTCAAAAGGTTTAGTCAAAGCCTGAGTCGCTAAATTCTAATTTATTATGTTTGTAAGTACGACACAAGAAGTTCAAATATTTATTTAGAATTTATGGCTCACAAAACTGATTTCATGGTTATTATAAACTAGCTGTGCCCGCGACTTCATCCGCGTGGAATTTAACTAAAAAGTTATTGTTTAATTTCTTACAATAAAATAAACCTAAGTTACTCCTTATTACATCAGCTATCTGCCAGTGAAAGTCCCGTCTTAATTGGTCCAGCCGTTTCAGAGATTAGTCGGAACAAACAGACAGACAGTCAGATGACAGAAAAAAAATTAAAATGTAATTTTGCTATTTGTACCGTGTGTACATCCATATGCATTTAGTAGAAAGCGGCTATTTTAATATTACAAACAGACACTTCAATTTCAATATTAATTCGTATCGCATAGATGTCAGGTATAATAATACTTTTTTCATCGAGCGATACTGAAAATATTTATTAAATACTTTGAAATCGGGGACTATATCAAGATTGAGCGTATTTTTTTTTTACTGAGATCAGTCGTAGTCCGACAGATTGCTTGCAATTGTTCTCGACTTTGTTTTTTTTATACCACTTGGGTGGCCAACAAGAATGCGGCCCGCGTGATGTTAAGCTGTTGGGTTCGTAAGCGGTCATCACGCCAAGTACCTAACAGGGTAAGCAGAGATAATAGAGCGCCAGTTCTCACTAGACTTACATACCTCTTTCGCATCGTCCTCATAGTACCTACTCATAATATTGAAAAGTATCGGAGCCATATGCAAACAAACAAAAGGGATTGCGATCACAAAGGAATGTCATGTTAATCGATAAACAGAACGGAACTACCAAAGCTGATTGTTATTTCTATAAAAGTGCTCGTTGCTTTGTATAACTCTGAAGACAATTGAAGGCATGATCTCTCTTTAATTGGAGTGTTCGAAATCCTTAGGTCCGAAGCAAATGAGACTGTTATGTTTCAAGAGTGTTCTGAAAAACATAATAAGAAATGTAAATTCGCGCACACAATGTGGGTGGTACGCATATATTATAAAAATATAATTCGTAATTCTTTGTCCATCTTCCCGTTTGTCAAAGACATGGAAGACAAAGGTATGCATAACTGTGCTTGAGAAACAGCGATGGACTCGCCGTTTTTTGCTGTTGGTTCACGTTGGCAACTATATTATATAGATATCCAGCGAGAGGTGTGGGACCCCGACACACGTCTGCCTACCCCTTGTGAGAATGCGTGAAGATATATAACTGTAAAAATGTTGACAAAAAATATGTTTTATTTTTTACGGCTCCCGCAACTTCCAAAATGCCGTTAGTCGCTATTCAGCTCGGCTACTCCATGTGACGGCGACGCCCGCTGGTTAAATTGGCATGTGTCAGGTTTTTGTGAAAGTAAAGTATGTGTAACACCTACGGACTGGCAGTCGAGTGTAGGTTTGTGAGTGAACGAAATACACGTGAAAAAGCTTTGTGAGAATGTTCTCGCTCTACGGTAACCCATGAAGGATTTTAGCCGGAACTTTAACTGAAAGAGTTGAGCATGTAAATAAAATAATGCACCTTACCTGCCTAGACCATTGCAACTAATCTGCACTCTGCACTGTATAGTCCTGAGCTAAATTAATTATATAAACTAACGGGAAATTTACTAATTAAGTAATTAGTAGAAAACGAATTATGGATTATCTCGCTCACAGCTTTACTGATTATTATAAAGATATTACTAGTAATACTAAAAGGTTTTTCGACCTTATAAGCTCCATAAATATCTTCCGGAAATGTCGTTTTCCTCTACCCTTTCGAGGACCTTTAAGGGAAACATGAAGATATAATTTATATGCCATATAAAAAACAAAACAAAGAAACAAGGTGTCTGTCATGGCGTTTAGGGAGACCAAAGATACTGTGCTGGACATAGCAAATGCAAGGAGCTACACAAAAGACGCCGACAAGACCATCTAAATTAAATGACGATGATGACAATAAAAAACATGGCTGAATTATTGTGTAATAATAATTTTGCGCTGTCGAAAAGGAAATAAATGAATAAACAAAATTAATGGTAATATCAGTCGCTGCCTTGACGTTTCTCATAACATTCCTCTATTACACACTAACGAGCTTGGCGGCTGTTACACCAACTTTTTGTACCAACTTTGGAAGTTATTTTCCCGATTACAGGCACGTGAACTGCGAGCAACAGTCGTAACTTCTATTAGCGTTGATAAAACTGTTGTTCTCCCTTTAGTGTGATTTACTGAAACTTGACATATGTTATGAGTTATGACGCTAGTCATGCCTATGCTAACTTAATATTACAAGGCCTTATATTCTCAATATTTATGAGGTCGGCATTTCATTTAATCCGATATTATGTTTGGTTAGTAGATTCCTACACGAAGCCTCTATCTATCATACATTCTGTTATTATTTTTAGATACATATTTGCCTGCCTGCGTAGCTTTGCTTGGGCAAGCTGTGAAGATAACGATGACAAAATAAAATAATGGTACACAAGCGATTTTGGACCTTATTGTCAATTTAAGTTTTGCCTGGGTTCAACTACATTTGTACTATGATAGATCGTATTAATATGTTAATATATCATTCATTTAAAGCCCTACATAGTTCTGTTTGTTTTTTTAAAGTGTTCGATTATTGTATTGAAATGCCACATCACGTACTTTGCAGTTAAAAAAAAATATTGAGAAAGATTCCGCTTGCGTCTGAGAAGTTATTCAAAGGCATTTGTAAAGACGTGCCGAAAGCCAGCAACGACCCTTGTGGGAAAGCGTAAAGATATAATTTATTTCTATTTATATCAGCCGTTTGACGCAACTTGTAGACGCCCTGCCTTTTGTGATAATAGCTTCGATTCCTGTCCACGCCAAAGGTTTGATCCAATTAAGTTTGAATTGTCTGCGAATTTTTAATATTTATGTAAAATATCTGTTTATACGCCATATATAGAAATATTCACCATCAAACCAATTGGTAGTTAAGGTCAACAGTTTCTAACGTTATATTTTTTTAATCTTACACGCTTGATCAATTACGTCTCGTTTATGGTACCTATTTAGTTAAACAATATTATTATGGTTATAATGTGCGTTTGTTTTTGTTATTTAAAATTCAGTTTAGTACTCGTATTTTGATATAAGAGTGATGTATTTAATTGAAGGTACAGAAAAAAAACGTAAGTTATTAAATGAAATCGATTTATTTCAACTTTAAAAGAATCCCCTCGTGTTTAACTTCATTTACAAATGGTTACATTATTTTTAACTCTAACGTCAGTTCAAATGTGAATGTATGTATATTTACAATTTCCTTAAATTGGCTAATCAACGTCCCTACATTCTGGGACGATGCTCCCTTATTTACATAGGTTCAAAGATTAAAGTGTCTTCAACCTTCCACGACTACCTACCTACAGGTTAGACGACACGGTTTGAAGAATGTTCTATAATAGACCCGTTCTTAATTATTAAACATACGTTGAAATATTTACAATTGGGGCGTGGAGTGTCGATTTAGTTTCGGTAAAGCAGTGTTGTGAGCCACTCGGGGCTCGGCTGCTGAGGCTTATACTCCGGTGGGCTGAGCGCCAATGGTGATGCGGCGTCAGCTAAAGCTACCGAGGACGAGGTTTCAGTTACCGCTACACTAGGCTTCCCTTTCAATATTGATCGCAGCTCATCGTTGTCCCCGGCTCTTGTCCTTTGCAAATTTTCTCTCGTTTCCTTCATCCTTGAAAGCTGTTCCCTCAAACTCCTATACTCTTCTAAGAATTTCTCGAGTTGTGAAGCTCTAAAATCAAAGTCTTCTAAAGGTTGAGCTGTACATGAATAATCTCTGAGCCCAGATAGATCAAGCAGTGGAGTGGCGGACGGCACAGTTGGTTGTTCCCTAGATGGTGACGCGGGCAGACTGGGGTTACGTCGTATTCTGTTACCTCCGGTGGAGAGATCTAGGAAGCTGTTTGATCGACGTTCTGAAGATCTTTGCCTACACTTTTCATAGTTACGATCGAGGAATGTAGTGGAATCTGCACCGGAACTATTTCTTCTGCTATTTAGAAGTGGACTGCGACTGTCACCATCTTTTCTGCGCGGGATTGTGTAAAAGTAGTAAGGATCGTGCTTTGTTTCACTCCGGAGGTATGAAGAGGTACCTAACGCGCTCATTTCAATGAGGTCCGGATAGTTTTTTTCGCTGTCACTGCCAGAGAGATCGTTGTCCAAGCGATCACGAACGCGCGGTCTCAGACTAGCTCGTCCGTTGTTGTTATACCGGCTATTTTCAGACATCATTTCTGCATGAGCGCTCATCATTCCAGTTGAGTTAGAACTTTGCACAGATTCCGATGTGGCGTCAGATCTGAAGCAAGGAATTGTATATGAGACAGAAAATAGTTTAAGAACTCCAAATTATTACTGCACTGAATATGTATTGCCGTAACTGCAATTAGCTGCCGACAAACTGTCATACTGTTTGGCAGAACTTACAATATTTTAAAAAGGTAATTTGTGGAATTCTTTAAAAAAATATGCACATATGCAGGTATCTATAGCTCCCAATAAAAACTAAATTTATATTAATGGTAATATTGTTCCTATATATAATAAATTTGTACATATTATAACTCGCAAAGTAATTTTGGCTACAGAAACATCATCTAGTTCTACATGTACACTCGCAAAAATTATTACTTTCCTTTCTAAGCAGGATGACGAGAAAAAGTATCGAAGTCGGCTTATTGAAATATGATGAAATTAGATTAGAAATTGCAGTGTACCTTATTATGCAAAGGAAAGTATAAAGTTCTCGTTTCTGATAACCAGACATAAAATCTAAATATGAAATAAAAAGAGTTCGCTATACCTACCGCGTATTGAAGTCATTGAACCGCGGTATATGTAAGTCTCGTTCCGCAAGCCCATTTCTTCCACTAGTCGATTCAAACTCTGCCCGCCGCCAGCTAGTCTCCATAGGTGGTGTAATTGCGCATTCCCTCTCATCACGCACATCTCCTCTTAAATAACCTTCAAACTCATCCTCCGGGTCGTGCGATGGCACGTTTCGGTAATCACCTCTTTTTCTGTTATTATCAGTAGGTATCACCCTCGGTGCCTCAGGAATAGTCTTACAATTAGCATCTATTTTTTCGTAACTATCATCACGATGGTTTGAAGTCACTATCTGCTCGTTCCATCTATCTAACTGTCTTTTTTTACGAGTTTCGTACGCACATAATCCTATCAAACACGAACTTAACACTATAACTGCAGACACTGCCATGCCAGCCATTAGTGCCCGCCCGCCGAAGGTTTTACTTTCCGGCTTCTTATCAATCGTTAAACTTAACGTTACTTCCGCTTTACCAGCACGATTTTCGGCATTGCAGGTATAGGACCCAGCATCTTGTATATCTGCCGACTTTATTGTTAAATTACTCGTACGTCCTTCACTTCGTAACAAATAAGCTCTACCAGAATTGACGTTTGCTATAGTGATATTCGCAAGTAAACGTCCTCCTCGTATCCACCGAACCCTTGGAGCTGGCACTCCTGATACTTGGCACACGAGGGTTATCTCATCTCCTTCAAGGCCCTTATAATGGGTTGAAGCTGCATTCACTTCTGGCTGACAAGCAAAATCCTCCAAGTCAAGACGATCCCACGACTGGGCCATTAACCGAGGAGGCAAAGCGCAATCTGAAACAACTGTGGCAGGCACATTCTTCTGTATCATCCAATCTCTAAGGGGTCTTAGAGCACAGGTGCATTCCCAGGGATTGTTGGCAAGTTCCAACCCTTTCAGAGATCGCAAGGGCGCTAAAACTGCCACGTGAAGTATCTGTAGTCGATTTTTACTAAGTTCCAAGTATTCAAGAGAAGACTCCAATCCCGTAAATCCACGTGGTTCTATTTCGGCTATTTTACAAGCGCTCAGCGTGAGCCTCACTAGATGGGGTAGTGCTATAAAGGATTCATCGGCAACTTTTGTAATGGGATTACCGTTGAGCCGTAGTTCCCGGAGTTCGGGGATCGAGTCGAATGAATGCGAGGGTATAGTATCGAGTCGATTAATAGACAGGTCAAGCTCTACGAGATTGACGAGGGCTCGGAATGCGTACTTTCTTATTGTACGGACGTTACAGGCAGGAAGATAAAGACGTTGAAGGTTGAGTAGACCAGCAGCTGCGAAGGCGTCATCGCGGAGTGCGGGCAAGCGGTTTCCGGACAAGTCGAGAAGCTGCGTTGTAGGGTCGAGGCGCGGGGGGACGGCGGTGAGTCCGGCGCGTGCGCATAGCGCGGATTCCTTGCCGCTGCGCCACTTGCACTCGCAGTGCCGTGGGCAGTCACCTGAGGCGGCCGCAGCCAGCGCAAGCATCAGTAGCACCCACATGCCCTGCGCCAACTCACCCCGCGCCGCACCTTTCGTCTTCACCTCCTTTCGTCATCCCCTGGACGGCGTCTGCCCTGCAAATAATATATTTATTTAAAGCCATCATTTGCGTGATGAGTATGTTTCAGATGGATAAGGCGTTTACATATAAATTAACTGGCTAAATAGACTGGCATAATAAACATCAGTTTTTTAATTTTTTACACCAAATACATAACAATCAAGATTTTGTGTATTTGTGTCATATTCCTTGAATTGCACAGAATCTAATTTACATTTTAATGAATAATATAACTATTAACGTAAGAAATGTATCATATATCTCCAACGGATTGTTACCAACGCGACTAAAAGCGAGTCTGTCGCCTTCCTTCAGGCACGACGACAGAAAGCACAGCACAAGCCATTTATATTATCATTTAAATCTTTTAATTTAACCTAAATGACTAAACCGAACACCCTTATTAGCCTTTTCAATGGGAATATACAATTTTATTGTATAAGAAATGTCATCAACACCTTTCTGCTCTCTATCACACATCCCCCATACATCCCCCATACATCTAGTTTTACACTCGTTGAACTATTCATATCATGGATTTAATTTACCTTCATGCCTACACAGAAGTGCGTTATTATTATTTATTTTTTACACAAACAATTTCATACACATTACACAAATATTTTAAACTAAACATAAATTGGTTTCTCAGGCCTAGCCTAATTTAAGAACCCCTGGCACCTTTTTACTTCCTTCATGTTTTTATCTTTTCCTTCTAAACTTGTAATTCCTTACTGTTTTCTATTTAAGCTATAAATATACAGTAATTAGTTAATACGTAATTTTGTCATTTCCAACGTGTGTAATATTGAGCTCGAATAGAAAATTTAAATGGGGTTCGAACCTGCAATCATAACTTTCAGGTGACATCCCAAAGAACATAGCTCATGTTTAAAATAGATGCGAAATATGGAGAATGCATCGGAAATGTGGTTACAAACTTAGCCGGTTAAGTGTGACCTAGGTAAGTGGCGCATAGTGACTTCGTCCTAGTTCTGGAAATACGATACAAATTAGATGGCGCATACACATTGTTACTAGTCACTTTGTACACGCAACGCCCCCGTGTGGCATGTTTTAGCATTTCGCGTGCTTTCAATGCATGCTTTGGAAAGGGTTTTTTACTGCGTGGTTGTGTAAAGCTACGGCTACTATATTACTCAATTGCACGTCGCAATTTCTTGCTTGTTAAGAGTTAACAAGACATGCTAATTATTTTATTGATTTTTTTTTTTCATATTTAGATGGCAATTACCATTCGGCTTGGCTGATAGCAAACTGTCGCCGCCACCTGCTTTAGTAGGGGTACGAAATCTTCACACCATCTTGCAAAAACCTCTTTCGTAGTCATGCCAGAACTATGAAGATAGGGGAAGGGTCTCCACCCCAAATTACGTAATTAATATATGGCGCCTAGATGACACCACATATGTATATTTTTTAATCTCTCTTACAAAAGTTGCCTTTTCGTGACGCTACCAACGTAACAGAATATACGCACATTCCACAGTCATTACGGTTACTGTCAGGCATGACGACGGACAAATTTATCTATTAGGGGGACGAAGAAAGAATACAAAATATCTTTCGCCACACAACGAAAAATATATTTTGATAGATCACCCCTTCGACTGTATTCAAAAATATTTATGATTCCATTCTTCATAAATGTTCACTTTCTCTTAAGGTGACTATGATAGAAATTTAGGGTCAGCAACGCGCGAATGGTGCCCCTGGTGTTGCAAGCGTCCATAGGCGGCGGTAACCGCTTACCATCAGGCGGGCCGCATGCTTGTTTGCCACACAATACAAGTAATATATAAAAAAATACCTTATTTATACTGTATTTATTTGAATATCAAATCAACTAAAAATACTTTATTTACATAATCAAATCAAGTATTTCGAACAAGGAAGGTTTGAGCTTAAATATTCTTTGTTTAATTAAAAACATTCCAAAGTTATTTATCGATCTTGTAACTAATTTTCCCTTTCATCGTCCTTAAAATATATCCTCAAACCCTTTGAAAAGAATTCTAATAATGAGAAACAAGCTTGTTTCCAATAAAAATGGGGATAAAAATCACACGTGTCCATTAAATAGTCAAAGGCCGCCATTCAAAGGGTAATGAGTGCGGGAAAGTTCTTAAATCAATCATTTTCTACATAACCATTACTTTGAAACAACGAGACACAAATTTGAGTTTAGCATCCAGGGTGACGCTCGAAATTGTTATTCGAGTAATTATAAAATCATTAATGTCTTGATGACACTTCGCTCAAGCACAAAACGAGAGGCAATCTTGTTTGTCGAAAGTGGCTCGACCTACCGCTTTACCTACTCGTACTATCCTATATAACATCATACACTAACTACATTGTGTCAAAGTATTTATGTCTGACAGTAAATTTATCTATCGATAAAAATACATATATATTTTAATTAGTAGGGTAATTATTATAACGTTCATTATATAATAATAATAAATAATAAAATCGGCGTGATGGTATGTATGTAGTTATATATGTATATACCTCCATACTTACGCATGTACCTAATACGTAATTACGTATCCGATATTCCGGCATCAGATGAACTTCGGACATGTCATATCCAAACATTGTGCAGTAAATAAGTATTATATTTTTTGAGCCTAATGTTACTTTAACAGATTTGTTTGAAGTGACATGTTTGAAGTCTTTGTTTACACCTCTTATTCTTATCTTATCGACAAAAGGATATCGAAGTTTTTTCTTTGCCCTTTACTGTACCGGAAAGCCCCATCGAATTAAAGACCCACATACACTCCGTATATAGAAAAATTGACACATTTTTGTGGCTTTAGCATTCGTGTGGCACCAATTCCGCAAATGGAGCATTTTTATAGTTACTAATTTATCATTCTACTTCAAACATCAGCTGAACCAAACGGAAAACCACCTGTAATTCAAAGCACCCAAATTACACTTTGACCGAGCCCTAAGCCTGTCAGTTTCGAACATTTATAAACCCATACACAACCCATTTTGGTTGAGTACTATGTACGATCACTATTGTGGGTCGGTCAATATTGGATGTTACTAACTCAAGATATAACGACGGGGAGACTAAACTTCATTATTTATTAGGTATCCAGTTTCGGTCTTATCGACGCCATTCAAATAATGTCATGTGTAGAAAGGGATGCCTTATAGAAGTGGTAACGAACGTGCATAGGATACCTAAATGCGTTTATTTGCTCTTGAGGATAAGCTTAGATTAGATAGATAGGAGATTTCAAGCTTATACATTAACGAACGTAGATGCTTGTTAAGCTGTTCGTGGCCGTAAAAGTTATACTGATTAATAATGTTTTTCAGTAAATATTTCGGGTTTTTTTTATTTTGAAGTCGATTTATTATACATTTTATTACACCCAGTCTCTCACAGGGACGGCACATAGAGTAGAACATTATCTCTAAACTTAAATACGTATTTCGCTCAGCCTTCCATTCATCTTCCTCCTTCATTCTTAAATTCATAAGCCTTTTCATCCTGGTATTTTGGTATCTGTCTATTAAGGCTAGCATCGACAGTAGTAATAGGACATCACGAGCAAGCAATTTTATCATGAATAAATAGGTTGAAACTACTTCAGTAACATTAACGAAAAAAAATCGACATTAAATGTCGATTAAGCTCTTTAGCATCGTCGAGCTTTCGCTGTCACACGATAGAAGATCGATGATGTTCAATTTACCAACTCACCTCAAATTCTCACTACATTCGCGTCGAGAGCGCCCAGCGAATTCTGAAACAAGATTTGTCCCTTATGAATTTATTTTCATAACGATGTACGTATTTCTTGTTGAAATTATGTTTGTTCTTCTGAGTTTTGTGTGATGTTGTGATTTGACAGTCAATTCAGAATTGACAAACCGTCTGGTAAGTTGGTAGTAACCTGGCAACATGCCGATCTTTATTTGGTAATGGTAACAATAACAATCCCCGTCAATAGCAAATATCGGTAAGATATATCCTAGTTTTGTGAATATCCGTTTTGAGCATATAGAAAATACACCTATAGTTATAAAAATAGTATATATAAGTCCATCACTGACACAACCTGTGAACATAAACTTAAACCAACCACGATACAGGGATGTATCGATAAGCGTACTGTTTATTAAATTGCCGGCTATCTCTTCGCGTGCGTCCCAAATTATATATTCAAGTTACAATAAAATATTGCTAAATATTTATTATGATCGGTTAAGGAAGTATGGAAGCTTAATTTACAGGTTTTAATTAATGTAGGTGAATTCAACTGCCACTGGAGCGTGAACAAGATAGACCAATTTATTGAATATTAATTATAAATTTTGCCGATAATCAAGATCCAATATTATAGTATTAAAATACAAAATACCCCTTCGGGGACCCTTGTGGGAAGGCGTGAGGATATATTATTATTATTATTATATAAAATATAAAAGTACGCAAATACCGTAATATTTTTAGGGTAAATAAAATTGTCTCTTCAATTTTCGGAGCTGGAAACGAAAATAATTTACCGTGAATTCTTTGCATATCTTATTTTATTTAAGTAGGTAGATAGAATGTTAAAAAAAATAACAATTTATGTTAAGGTGAGATGTAAAAGCCCCAGTCTGTACCAAGCAGTTTCTAAGAATACTAGTATAACATGATTTATTCATTGCTATTACATTATTTACATCTTTGAAATCTCTTTTGTAAAAATTTCTTAATTTCATTAGGAAAAAATTGTATTTTTTATTTTTATTTTGCATTGTCACCCCCCGAACGGCCTTCTACGATGAAGGAAACTCCCCAATACCCAAAAAAAGGGGAGTAATTTAAATACGTATGTGATTTCGTGACTCATGAGTAAGCGTGTTGGCATGTTAATATAGGTATATGAAATTATATACCTGCCTACTGCTTTCCTTTTTCCATAAAATGATCTTATAAGAACGCATCCTATGAAATTTGTGAAGATGTTTGTTCCTCTTTCATTCAAAAACTACTGAATGGAATTGGATGAAAGTGACAGATTATTAGCTTAAAACGTATCATAAGAATATAAAAAAAATAAGAATAGTATTCTACCAATCAAATCAATTTTACGCAGGTGAGATCTCGAGGCAGCTGTAAATGATAAAATTAATACCTATGAATTTAAGTTCTCCAAAAAATTCTTATAAATGTCTGTTGAACAAGGAAAAACTTGATATTATGTATCTTAATTCGTATTAAAACTTATTATTAAAATCGCAGAAGCGATTTACTTAGATTTTTTTTTATTATTCCATTTAAAAAATATTAATTTATTATGTGATCTTCGAAGTGCTAAATGAATAAGCCTGTTCTTCAAAAAGATAAAAAATATGCATCATGAATAGGCCAGCAGTTGAATCCTCTTTTGTTAAAATTACAAATTCCCTCCGTAAATCTTGTTAAGATGCCTACTTACCTACTACTATATATACCATTGGAACAATTCCATGAGCCGTGTTCCACAGTAAATGGAAATAATTCATTCGAGTTGTAAGCCTTTGTGTTTATTAAGATACTTATTCGCAATTCGTTAAATCATACTGATAAATGTATTTTTCAGTTGTTTGTGTTAAAATATTTTCTGTTTTTAAATTTATTAATGCTTGTGTTTTAAAAAGGAAACCTTACGTTATGCTACATGTATATTATCATCACAAACTCCTTAGTGTGGTTAATATTAGCCCAAATCGTCCTCGTCAACGCATTGCCTTCTGTGTTACTCAAAGTGGGATTTATTAATGTTAATCCGTAGATGTCAAACTACTATATATAGAAATCAATTACGTTGTTTTTAAGACTTGTTGAATTCGCATCTACTCGCGTTTCAATTTAAGAACAAAGCCTCTCACACACGTAGATTTTCTGCTTTGCTTATCTTAACTGTACCGCTAAGGGGCACCGTTATTTATTCCACATTTACATTCTATTCTCCCTTCCTAATACCTTCGCATCGTTAAATTTCAATCTTGCTAACAAAAGCGTCAAGAAGTTTAGTTTCTTTAGTAAACAATCCAATACAAAAGCTAATAAAATCAAAATTCATTAGAAATTGACTAAGGGATTGAGGCTTGACCCTGAATTGATCGTGGAACCTTGGGTGGTGCTTACACGTGATCACCGGATGGTGCTTACCGAGTAGCGGTAGGCTATTACTACCGGGGTTCCTGTTTGGAATTGCAGTCATCCACTTTCACTACCTAGAAGAATACAGCCAAAATAACTACTTCTGGTAAGTATAATACTTTCGGTTTCCAGAGCTTCACCAGACGAACCGTTCGTCTCTTATAGTTGTATACACAGCTACTACACCCAAGAAAAGGCGACATGGTATTGTTGAATAATAATGGTTCGCGCCACATCCACATTCATTACCATCACATCTCATCAGATATGAAATGATGAGGCGAAAGAGGTTTAAAAAGAACAAGCGCTTTACGCTTTCTGCCAACCCCGTGCAAAATGATGTGATGATGATAATTATAATATTTATGTTATGTCTCTTGCATGGATTTCCAAGCTGATCTTGATGCTCCAGGTCGGCCCTGCCGTCTTTTTAATGTCGTCCGACCATCTGGCTTGCGGTCTTCCAATGCTTCTGCCACCCGTTCGCGGCCTCCAGTGAAGCGCTCGCTAGCTCCATCTGTCATCGTCTCTGCGACATATATGACCAGCCCATTGCCACTTCAATTGCGCAACTCTTTTTCCGACTACTAGAAAGATTTATAGGTATTTTTAAAATTTGCTATGAAGAAAGCCTGAACGTTCCATTGCGAGGCACACTTACAAACTTACTTACAAATTTTTGACGTCTCGTAAGGATATAGCAGGGAAATCATAGGGTGTCTCATGAATACAATTAGGCTGAAATCAAATTTCGTATTAATCGTTCTGCATGGTAGCTTTCTTACCGGAAAATCCATTCCACCCAAGCGGGATACCGTCGCATGTCCGTCAGGCGCGATAAATACCATAGACAATATTTTAAAGCTATGCCAACGAATGCAAGGCACTTGCCTAATTAGACATACGATGAACGCACTATTTATTCCTCTGTTTTATTTTTCATATGCCAATTTCAGTTCTTTTTTTAATAAGGATCATTTGCGTGCGGCTTGAGTAAGGGTCATTCGGCATGTAATTGTAGAGCGCCCTTTGAAGAACACGCGATCGCGTGCAGGGCCCATTTGGGTCGGCCCAGAATATACTACCACTGCGTCTTTTGTTCACTTAAAGTTTTATTTTTGTGCTAATGTTGTTATCAAGTGGTGAGAATAATGATGGGTGAGTGGTAAAACGTGTATATTATCAATTACATAGTTTATTCTAATAATTGTATGTGTGTAATAATAATAGTAATTTGCTTGCCCTTCACATATTTGAACTAGCCAAGCCCCGTAGTTTCACTCGCACTTATTTTGATTATTCGCATGATGATATATAGCGTACATAGCATTCCTAAATATAATGACGCATATATCATGCAAAATAATAATCGGTTAATCTTGGGATTCGCGCAAGCAAACAAAATCTGCCTCTTTGTAATATTAGTACAGATTAGCGCTACTTACTACTTAATGCAATTGTCGATATATTTTAGGTGCTAACGTGACAGATGGCAAGTCTGTCGCCGTTACTCAAGCAGGACTATACATATAATTCAAAGGCGTGAATTGCTTCTCAAGCGTATGCAGGTTTCCTCTCGATGTTTTTCTTCACTGTACTAAGTTCAGAAAAGCTCATTGGTACAGGCGGGATTCGAACTTGCGATCTTTGTGTCGCAGTCATCCACTCGAACCACTCGGCCACCACGGCTCTTATATCATCCTTACTTAAGCTTTGAGTATAAAAACTATACAACCAATTTCAGGTTACACGTTACTTGATCTGTAAGCGAATCATCTATACGGATTAATATTTTCATCAATCCACAACAGAACAGCGGAGCCGAATTGGATGAAATTCGGCACAGAGATTGATCAGCTAAATTAACACATAAGTTAACTTTTATTCCACCACAAAAATCTACCAATTAAATATTTTTTTACGCGGGTGAAACCACGGGTACAACTATTTATGTATACTTTTTCTGTGAAAATAAATGTTCTTTCGCCTTTCTTTGTTTCCAGTACTTACCTACGTATGTTACGATAACCAACTGTTTGAAAGAACAGGCCCTTAGTACGTATATGTTACCGTCGGACAAATGTACGTGAGCAGCGAATCCACATGAATATAACTTAAACAAAACCTACTTCTACAAAGTGCGGTCTTACTTTGCACAGAACAAAGGATATGTTATTTACAGCGATTTCTGGGATGGTCGAACCTTACGTCTTCACGCCTTCCCATGAGCATCCCAGAAGGGGTAGGCAGTACACCTCTGCCTACCCTACAGCTTTTTTCGACGAAGATATAATTAAGTGCCAACAGTCCATCGTCGTTACTCAAACACATCTATACATTAAAAACAGGAGAAGAGTTTTTTTTTCTTAAACTTATGCAGGTTTTCCTACCAAAGTTTCTATAATCATCAAGCTCGTAGTGTAATATATACCATATCTAAGTTTAGAAAAACTCATTGGTTAGGATTCGAACTTGCAATCTTTGGGTTGCAGCCGACTACTTGAGGCACTCAGCCGCCATGGCTTCGCATAAACTTTTTTATGATGTTTTTTAATAATGCTTAGATACTAGCAAAACCGTAGATAAGTCGAATGTCTTAACCCTAGTGGAGTAAGTGTGCTAGCAGCATGAAGCGTGTGTGTCCCGTTTTTGTCGTCACAAGCATTCTCATTGGACTTCTAAAAAAAACAGCACCCTCGAGTTCATTTAAGGTTTAGTACCGGGCATATCTTCAGCTAACCCGGGATACAATGCCAATATTCGACATACTACTATTATAAAAAAAAAGTATTATACTAGAAATACACCTGGTTTTGCAATCGTCCAGTCCTCCGTTCCGTCAGTACTCCAGCCGGCTCGGTTGCCCCGGAATTAACAAAGGATCATGAATTTTTAAGCGGATTTGGATTATCCTTCGCTTTGAATTTCATCCATTTTCTGTAATGTAACCAAATCTTCATCACTTTGTATAAAACACGTGTAGCATAAGCTACAAACATTTAAACACGAGTCATTTGGAATGGATGCGTTAAAATTGTCAGCCATTTCCACGACAAATTTTCGCTTGAAATGTTCAAGTTCTCCTTGGCTTTTGCACTACAAAGTGCACATCTATAGTGGTACGTAATTTATAATACAAGCATTTGAGGTACTTGCGAAGTTTCCCTCGCGCCCGCAATATTCCATGGCACTTGAAAGTCCTGCAGCGCCACCATCGCACAAACTTCATGTTCCGTGCAAGGAGCTCCAACTAGATCGACGTGCTTCACATTCGCTAAAATATCATATTGTAAATCAATATAGAACCTTTAGATATTGTAATTCTTTTGAGAAATAAATGCAATTCTAACCGAAGATATAGCCCGTAATATCTACATCTAAAGGCTACTAAATGTACAAATGTATACATGCGTAAGTCTGTGAGGACATTTATTCCTCCTATTCAAAATTGTTCGTATAAAATATATATTATTTTTACTTGCTTTTACTTACTTTTCTATTAAATTGATTGTATAATATTCATCGCATCGCAGGTGTTTTGTTGGCATTAAAAGGCACCTGCCTGTTAGCTGTAAACTTTTTAATTTCAGGACAATATGCCGGGATAAGTATTGTCTCGAGATGCTCGGACTTAGTTTGTTAAGGACCTTTGTTAAAAACTTTTCCCTGTTATGTATCTACCTACATGATCTACATTCATAACAGAAATAACATGATCATTAAAGTAACAGATTTGTCACACCACGAGCTTTACGGTGAAGAGAAACATCGAAAGGAAACCTGCATACGCCCGATAAGAAATTTAAAGGCGTATGTATAGTCGTGCTTGAGTAACGCGACGGACTCGCCATCTGTCACGTTGGCACCTAAAATATATCTCTGGCGGATAGTGGGTATGTAGGTACTACCTATACACCTCTGCCTACCCCTTCGGGGCCCTATGGGAAGGCGTGAGGATATATTATTATATATAAATATTATCAAATAGCTGTGAATAGAAAGAGTGAGAGAGATAGAGTAATGTTGATTGGGACTTACTTTAAACTTATTACGTAGTGTCGTGTAACAAACAGCAGTACTGTAATAGTACCTCGACCCTCGTCAGAGGCACCAATCGCTAATCCGACGACACTATTAATTCTCCAAACAATTTTCACTTTATAATTTCTTTGAATTTACTATCTGCTACTCCATCTCGTTTGTTTGTGGCTTGCGTAGGAACTTTGTATTTTCGCATTAAGAGTGTGCTACGGTCGTTAGTACTCGATCATGATGAAGTTATCCGTAAATGTAGTCAGGTGGTACATAGAAGGGCATGTGGTTTCAGTACCTACCATTTATCCCGAAAAAGTACTGAATACGAAGGATAAGAAAATACATTTTCGATGGGTGCTCAGCTTAGCAACTCGTACATACATAATATCATATAAACTCCACCATAATGATGCATTAAAAAGAAAAAGGACCTGTGTTATTCCGGTAGAAAATCAAATTTCCAGAAAAATCCTAACTGGAACAAACGAAGCCGCAGGTTCAAGCAAGTTATACGTCTTTTTACATGCGAATTAAATGTCAACTGATACACTAACAAGAAGTGATGTCGAAATTGCTGCCATTACAATGTCCTATTTATTTGAACTGAAATGGTATTGTACTATTACTTAAGCTGCGAAAGTGGGCCATCGCTAAGCTTTCATGTAGTCTACATCTTCAGTTTGCGAAGGCTTTTGCTAAATACTGCTTTTTCGGGCACACTTACCCTTAATATTTTGTATGAACGGCGTCGCAACTAATGATTATGATAAAATGGAAATCCTGTCCCTATTTTCGTTATAAATTCTACTTTGTGTTGTCTCATGTGGAAATTAAGAATACTGTCGCTACGCATATTCATAATAATAATGTTAATAAATATTCACGCCTCCCCACATAAGTGCCCGAAGGGGTGGTCAAAGGTAACTGCCTCTTTTTGCCGGAAATATATTTAGGTGCCAACGTGACAGGTGCCTATTCCGTCGCCGTTTCTCACGCACGACTCACTTATACCCCTTTGAATATCTGATACATTTGTAGCTCTATTATATATCAAAAGTATCTGCTTGGCTTTAGACCGATCGACTTTGTGTAATATTCAGAATAGTATTATCTAATCTACATCAAATCAATCTGTTACTAAAAGGCTGATGAATGTTGTTAAAGCGAAAGAGTTATGTAAATCTAGAGAGAACTGACGCTCTACTGTCCACCTACTACGTTACGGACTCGGCCTGATGATATGTATGTATGTATATGTATTATCTAATACCGATTGACGCTGATATGATTGACGTTAATAAATGCGCTGTTAAAGTAATCACATTTTTTCGATGTGACTTGGAAGTAAATGATTTTAATTTGGATACCTAGTTCTACCATCAGATATTGGCAATGGAATTGCACGCGATCGCCCCTTCACCTTTAGGTACATCCAACCACTTTGCGCCACGTTTTTAGGTCATCGCACCAACGTAGGGGGGCCGTATGCGTTTCCTTTGACTGAAAAGTATATACGCAATGGGGATCGTTTCGATAAAAGATATATGTTACAAATCGTTTATGACAAAT
>JACCPG010010185.1:0-37752 GCA_016069955.1 Drepana arcuata | reverse complement strand
GCGCGTCAGATTTTCTAAGGGAGTGTTAAGTACACCAAAAAAAAGCTTTCATTCACTAACCTGGTACTGATAGGAGTAAGTAAAAGAGTGATAGTAAAAGGCACCAATGGTACCCCCATCCTCCAGCACAACAATACCAAGTGCAGCTCTTAATTATTCGCGCATTCAACTTAAGGCAATCTAACAGTAACTTTGAGACCAATAAAATAGCCTTTTTATGAGCGCATGAGTCATGCGACCTCGCTGACTGTTTTGGTTTGATTAATTATTTGTTTTCGCTACTATTCCCCGGCCTTCGTGTGTACGATACAATGAGAAATTAAAGCTAAGTTCCTAAAGATCCGGTTCCGTTTTGTTTTAATATAGTAGACTTACAATGCCTAGCGCTTTAGCCTGCGCTACATTTGATCAGGTCTTAACAGGGTCGGTAGCGTGCGATACCTTGGTGTTGCAAGCATCCATATGCGACGGTAACCGCCTACCATCAGGTGGACCGCATGCTTGTTTTGCTTCTGAGCAAAACTGGCGCTTTACTTTCTCTGCCTACCCCTTGAAGAACTCGGCATGATCAATGTATGCAGTTATGTTGGCTAATTTTTTTACGTCAGATTTCATTCAACCTCACTAGTACACTTTGCAGTCCACTAGGTTTTGGTTAGAACTAACAATACAGACTTTTCAACCAATGCGTATCTTGTTTTCGATTATTCCATGACTATAAATTAAATGCTTCAATTTAAATTTGATGATTGTACATCGTAACGAGTGTATTCGACCTGAATACATTAATGTACCTAGTAACGAAATCATTATCAATCAAGATCCAAATAGGTTAATCTAGAACGTACTTGAAGTTAGTGCTTACGCTGAGCCTACGCCATTTTTTGTTACGAAATATGCGTAAATAATTGGCTCGCTATGTATCATCAATCCAGTTTAATTATCGGCATTAAATAGTTCTTCAGACTATGTAGTGCTTTAGTGGGTCTCTAATCGAATTAAGATGAAGCCGTGGTGGCCGAATGGCTTACGCAGTCTGCAAGATCAAGGGTTCTAACCCCAGTAGTCAGTTCCTCACGCGTCTTCACAAGGATCCCCGAGAGGGTTGGCAAGAGGTGTGCAAATAGTACCCACACACCCGATTTCCGCCAAACTATTAACTGCACCTAAGTGCAATATATCCTCACGCCTTCCCATAAGGGTCCCTGAAGGGGTTGGCAAAGGTGTATAGTTAGTACCCACACGCCCAATTTCCGCCAAAGATATAGTTTAGGTGCCAACGTGACTGATAACGAGTCCATAGTCGTTACTCAAGCACGCCTATACATACACGCCTTTGAATTACTTCTCAAACGTATGCAAATTTCCACTCGATGTTTTCTTTCGTATTAACTCTAAGTGCTCAAGTAAATGTAATCAAAGCCTTTTCCACTGAAAACTTAGATTACTCGAACATTCGAACTGAATTCGAACTTAAGCGCTTAGCTCACGAATGTGTGCGAAGTTGTTAACTTCAGCATGAAAGTTATGCCTGAAGTTGAGTTATATAACATTTACCGCACAATATTGTGAATGGGATAAAAGTGTTAGGCTTTATAAGAGCATTATGCTATTTGATTTGTGTAATTTTGTGTAACATCGCCGTAGGTACATTGTCGTTCGCAAAAGCGCGGGTTCAATACCCGTTACGTACGACTAATCTGCTACGTATATATTTTATACTTATTTTAATTTCATAATTAGAACACGACAATCAAATCACATGACACAGTAAACCGATACCCGTGGCCATTTTTCTCTATTGATTTGTACCTACTTGAGCGGCACGAAGCCGACGAATTATAGAATAGAATTAAAACTAGAATGTATATTTAGGAAGTGATTTTCTACCTATACCATCCCTACTAATATTATAAATGCGAAAGTAACTCTGTCTGTCTGTTACCTTTTCACGCCTAAACTACTGAACTGATTTAAATTAAATTTGTCAGAGTAATCAAATCATAAACTCACGACCAATCACCCTATTAATATTATAAATGTAAAAGTTATTAGGAATATGTGTTCCCCTTTCTAGCTAAAGCTACTGAACAGAATTAGAGGCAAAACCGCACAGAGATAGATTATTAGCTTAACGCATAGGGTATGTTGTCATGTTCTTGAAAAATAAAAGAACCCTGTTCCCCATACTTAAGTACTAATGCTGTATCATAATAATATTGTAATACTAAATTAATTGAAAAGAGTAACCATGGAGTTCTTTGTCGGTTCTTCTCCATGGAAACCTATTGCGACGTTTTATAAGTGCCCATAAAGGCGTATGTGAAATAAAAAAATTACGGGGGCTAGCATAGCGGCTAATATAGCGGTTTGCTATGCATCTAGTATTCCCATACATACTGAAATAAAAGAAACTTAAAAAACAAGATGATGATATGAAGATAATAATAATTCACATCCTATTCGTGTGCAATACAAAAGGATCTAGAGTTGACCCACACCTCACATCATACATCAAAATATTAATCTCTACTTTCACAAGTCCTTATAAAGCCCAAAATATATTAGCAGCCATATAATTTGGCATCTACCGCCGTGGGCTAAGATAATTGAACAATATGTAAGCTTTCCCTTTCTATACATGACTTAGAATCAAAACAAATTGAAAGACACTCGATTCCCAAAATAGCCCAAAGCGATGCAGTTGCAATCATTAATTTAGTCGTAGCTTCCGTTAGGTATTGTACTATCTTAAGACCCAAAAAGATATTGAAAGGCGGATGTACTGAAAGGGTAAACTATAAGAGCCGTGGTGGCCGAGTGGTTCGAGCAGTTGCCTGCGACGCAAAGGTCGCAAGTTCGAATCCCGACTGTACCAATGAGTTTTTCTGAACTTAAATACAGTGATTAGTCACACCACGAGCTCTACGGTGAAGGAAAACATCGAGAGGAAACCTGCATACGTCTGAGAAGAAATTCAAAGGCGTATGTATAGCCGTGCCTGAGTAACGGCGATGGACTCGCCATCTGTCACGTTGGCACCTAATATACCTCTGGCGGAAAGTGGGTGTGTGGGTATTAACTATACACCTCTGTCTACCCCTTCGGGGACCCTTGTGGGAAGGCGTGAGGATATATTATATATTATTATAAACAGGCGAGAAAGACTCAGTGATTGCAAAGATGAAGAAAGGCATTTTATGATGACAGAGACTATATGTCTGCACTCATCTAATACACAGCCAGGATACAAGATGCCTATATACATTGCAAATTGTCAAAGGTAAAGCCAGGATGGCCAGGTCCCAACTAATTACATCAATTGAATCATTGACTCAAGGATAACGTCAACAGCACTTTAAACCGACAAACATCGAGAGGAAACCTGCATACGACTGAGAAGAAATTCAAAGGCGTATGTATAGTCGTGCTTGTGTAACGGCGATGGACTCGCCATCTGTCACGTGGGCACCTAATATACCTCTGGCGGAGTTTTTCTATACTTAAGTACAGTGAGCTTTACGGGTGAAGAAAAACATCGAGAGAAAACCTGCTTGCCGTGTTGTGATTGAGTTACGGATTGGCCTGGATTGGTATGGATTCGCCATCTGTCACGTTGGCACCTTAAATATATCTCTGGCGGATAGTGGGTGTGTGGGTACTATCTAGATACATAAAATTTCTTCACATATATCTGTTACCCAAAGCAATGTTGTTCGAAAAAACAGCTTGAACCTACTATCTTAACTTAACTACTTAAAGCACTGCTCCATCGCAGTTATTAAAGTTCCAACCTATGACGTAACAAAATCTTACATACAATGTTAATTAAAACCTTGACGCGAAACTTCCGAATGACTAATTTCCTTTGTAAGCAAATAAGCTTAAGGTGTCATTACATCTGCCCGCCGACCTATGACCACCGAAAACATGTAATTGAAAATTATATAGGGAAGTTACATAACGCCTTTCTCCGATTGAGTATGGAAAATGGTCGAGCCAGTGAGTCCCCTGGCTTAGATGATTAATTACCTGTGGAGATGTTCTATTATTAAATAATTAAAAAAGAAGCTCGCGCCTATCACGTTTTGATTTAAGGGGAAGTCAAATAATGATCCAACCGGTTGTACGCTTAGCATGTCAATTGTTTTTTTTTATAATTCTATTTGTGACTTTGATCACGAGGCTTTGCTCCACATAGGTATGTTATTATTCAGGTCGTATTGAAAAGTGTTGTGAACGTAAAGGTTCTGGTTGAGCCGATTTAAAGTCATGTTCACACAAAAAAAAGTTTCTCAATACTTAACGTCAGCTTATGTCAATTGTTGTTTATATTTACATTGGCCAGTTGGTAAATATGTTGACAGAAAGAATTATTGTAAACTGAAAGTATAGTGGGAAGCTTATACGTTGAAACTTTTTAACTAAATATTTATTAGTTTATTTTAAATTTTAAATTTATATAAATTTAATAGTAATAATAATAAAGTTCGGTTATGTGGTATTACTAAACGCTTTATTCGTATACGTTCAGACTATTACAAATATATGACAGTCTAACAACTTAAAAAAAAAACGAAATTCTTTATTTGAAAAAGTTTGTCAGAATTATTTTCACGATAAAAAGACTCGATCCCACATAGCACTTTCATCCTTAATTAAAACACACAAAATCAATAAGTAAAAAAATACAACGCTATATACTCTAAACATAATTAAATGCCTACTTTCTTCTCATTTCAAACCATTTCACTTAGCTAACTAGATTGGTAAAAAAATACATCGTAATTACTGTTACAAATACGAGCAAGGCGTCTGATAAACTGATAGATAAAAACAAATTACTGATAATCTTCAATAATTACATCGATAAGCGATAATATGCTGGTCTGTTCATACCAATCGTGACCTGAACCTCAGACCGAGTGCTTTCTCCATTAGTTAAAGATATACATATGTATACTGTAAGCCGCATGGAGTTGCCGAGAAGATATATGACTATGTACTATACCAGGTGCAAGAAGGGGTACAGGAAGACCACGTTCCAACTACCTTGCTAAAATCGATCGGACACTCAAGTACGGGAACGTCAAGAGTACTCCAAATCGGCGAACATATATGAAGATTATAGTTGTTATAGTTTTGTTGCGTCGACTGTCATTTGTTATGCAAGCAATTGTGAATATGTACGACTCTTATTGATTTCCTCTTTAGTTCATCACTGGTCACTGTTATTGATTGATAGAAATATAACATTACCTGGTTTAATGACCTTACTAGAGATAATGGTGGTCGTTGTGCATCTACGCCATGTCATGAACGAATATTCACAGAACTCATCATCATCATCATCACAATTTTAAGAGCTGGGCTCTTGTCGGCGTCTCTGATGCAGTCCCTTCCATTCGCTTCTGTCCAGCGCAACCTCCTTGACCTCCCTATGTATACGTCATGAGAAACTCATAGTCATAGAACTCAGAAGAGATAAATAATATATCTGATTACGTCATATCATGTCATCTATAGAGAAATTGCGCTCTACTCTCTTCGTGTTTACCCCAAGAGGGATTGTTTCTTGGTATGAAAGTAATATCAGTCGATTTATTTTAATATACATATATGTCCGGCAAAACGTGATTGCGTGAGTATAACACCTCTGCCAAGCCCTTCGGTCGAGACTCCATGTGGGAATCAATTAAGATATATTGATGCTGTAATACATTTTATAGTTCTGATGAAAGTCAATTGAAGAGCAGCAGTGTAGAGGAAATCGAAGTATGTACAATTAAATGGATTTGCATCATCAAAGTTAATGGGAGCTCGGATTAAGTTACATGTTACTATTTAAGAGCATTTAATAGTAAAGCAAGTTGCATATCGGTTGGTATGTTAAACTTAAGCAAGTACAAGAATGTACTTACTCTCCTGGTAGCTACAATTATACTATATACGATATATTCATATACGAGCCGTGGTGGCCGAGTGGTTAGAGTAGTGGCCTGCGACACAAATATCGGAAGTTCGAATCCTTGAAGCTTAAGTACAGTCATTAGTCACACCACGAGCTTTACGGTGAATGAAAAATCGACAGGAAAGCTGCATACATTTGAGGAGCAATTCAAAAAAGTATGTATAAAGTGGGTGTGTTGGTACTACCTATACACCTCTGCCTACCCTTTCGGGGACCCTTGTGGGAAGGTGTTAGGATATATTATTATTATTAAGAGTACTCGAAACCGACGATCATGTATGAAGAGACTGATGAATGTGGATAAAGCGAAAGAGGTATGTAAGTACAGAGAGAACTGGCGCTCTATACTCTCTGCATACCCCGTTAGAGACTTGGCGAGATAAAATTTATATATGTACCAACACATAGTGAAACAACATACGTGAACTAGGCCTTAAACAACCCGGTACCCGGTGGTATCAAATTAAATACATAGTGTATCTATCTAGTATGCAAACAGCTTTACAAACTGGTTTTTTTATTAAGTTTTCACTCGGATATCGGATGTAGCTGCCACATATTGAAAATTCCAAATTAAATTAAATTGCCTATAACAACTTAATAATATGTACTGTCTCAATGTAAAACTTTTATTAACCATAATTACATCGCATTATGGTTTAATTAATTTATTTATCTAAGCATAGAGGTGGTTCATAAATAAGGCTCGTGATACAGTTTCTACTGGACATGTCGACCTGCTGAAATCTGAGTGAAATCCTGATGAAAGCTGAGTGATTTTACGTGAGGTCTGTAAATTGGTGGTCTAATATGGGCCAATGCCCCGAAAAGCAAGTAATATTTTCTTTTATCGTTTCCGGTTATCTTGATCGAAAGGTTTGGTAGGTTAGGCACTTGGCTTAGACATCTGGTAGTCATCGCATTTAGCCGAAAGATCGTCTACTAACTATTCGCCGGGAATATCTTTAGGTATCGAAGTACCCACTTTCCGCCAGAGATACATTTTAAGTGCCAACGTAACAGATGGCGAGGCCATCGCCCTGTTCAAGCACGACTATTCATACGCCTGAAAGACTAGAAAGAACTAGCGCTCTACTCTCTCTGCCTGCCCTGTGAGGGACTCGGCGTGATGATATGTGTAGGAATGTCAAAGTAATAAATAAATACTAATTTGAACGTTGTCTATGACAAATTAGTAAAGGTTTAGAAAGGTGCCATTACATAAGCACCTGGAAAATAAATGTTCTCTATTGTCAGCCAACTATATGATTGGCTTAATCGATTGCTCACATAATTATGCAACTGAGAACAGACCGATTATGGGCATTGTCTTAACACCCATGTACAAATATAGGCTTCGAATCAAAAATCGAACCGTGTATCTTAAGGTAATGTCGTAAAGATCGTATTTGAATGACAAATTCTTTGAGGACGTGTAAAATTTGTATTAAATGTGTATATGGTAAATGTACGTGCCGGAAGAGGATTGTTAGAGAAATAATCGCGATGATTTTTTATTGGCTCTCGTAAAAGGGCCTTCACGTCCACGCTATAGCCCGAGGTAGTAGAAACTTACCGATTATCTATATGAATCGATATTGTGTAATCGATTTTATGTTAAAAACAATTATCGATATGGCTAAATGTAGTTTTATTGATTGTCGGGTTGAAACAAAATGTTCGCTTGTTTGCTAACACCAAATGTTAGGTTAAGTTAGTTAGAGTAATTGCGGTCTTTCTAACGTAAATTTTGTTTTTTGCGCGCGTTTTGTTTTATCAACATCTTATATGTGTTGTATTGTAATAATAAGACAATATAATATTGTAGTAATAGGACGAATAAAATCACAAAATATTATGCACCTACATCTTTGCTTAAATCCAAACGTCAGTAGGTAATGGCCCAGCCATTCTTTGGCGACCTTCTGTAATGATAATGTGATGTCATATTTGTATTTTATCTTTTAAAGAGAAAATATTTTTTAAGTTCCTGAAATACTTGATAACTTATAAAAAAAATATTATTTGTAAAATGTATTTATTGAAATGTATATAAGAAAGCTATATTCATTGCGGAGTACTTAATATGTGATTTAGATTTTTTTAAGTTCATAACGGTCATTACGTAGAGAGAATAGAGAGCATCAGTTCTCTCTAGACTTGCATACGTCTTTCGCTTCGTCCAATTTCATGTCTTCATACATGCTCGTCGGTTTCGAGTACTCTTGACGCTCCCGTCCTTAAGTGTCCGATCGACTCGATCTAGGTAGTTGGAACGTGGTCTTTCTTTGCCTCTTCTTGCACACACTTTCGCTTTAGCAACCTATCTCTAATCGCTAATAGCTGAAGTACTACACTACAGAGTTGGTGGTAGTAGTTGGCCCGATAATTCGACGATTTTAGAATTGTTTAATAATTATAATTATATCAATTAACGCAACACGCCCTTTCGTTCAAAATCCACCAATCACCGGCTGGATAATAAAGGAATGGATAAAAAACTATAGAGATGTTACTATAGATCTCTTTACAAATAGAAGCGATAAGAGACGCAAACAATGCAGCTTACAAGGGACAGTTTCATAATGGCTTGAAATTCTCACATTATTACAAAACAAAATACTACGTTTTCCCGTTCCCACGTACACAACTTAACGTAACTTAAACGTGGCAAGTTAAGTTCTATCGCCTGCCTTATCAGATAAGCACAATGCAACATTATACATGGTTGATTAAACTGTTACTATGACAAATTGAAACACCCTCACAATAACCTCAGATCGAGATTACAAACGTTCGAAGAGTTATTCGATTGTTTGCTGAATGTTAGTGTGTATATTCGATTGTTTGGACCTACATAATCTAATATTATATGCAATGAAAAGGTTTTCCTAAAGGTTAGAAGGTGTTAGCTAATTACGTAATTAATATTTTATTATATGGCAGCGAATCCTAGGTATGACGTGCATGCGAATAGAATAAATGCAGTTGAGATATCTTCAATAATTGTGTGGAGAAACGATATTACAGCGAACGAGATTCGGATAACGATACATATTGTATTAATACATACATACATACATATCATCACGCCAAGTCCGTAACGGTGTAGGTAGAGAGTATAGAGCGCCAGTTCTCTCTAGACTTGCATACCTCCTTCGCTTCGTCCACATTCATCAGTCTCTTCATACATGCTCGTCGGTTTCGAGTTCTCTTGACGTTCCCTATTAATGAAAGCTCCAATTTATAAACTGTCAAGCAGTAGGTAATCTCCATTTTGTAGGTAACCTAAATTATGCTTTAATTTTTTTATATCAATGTTTAATTTCAATGCCACTGAACAAAGCATTTCACTTTTGGGCAATAGCAACATTATCTGCCGTACCTAATGCTTGACGTGAAATTGTCAGATATTTTGATTTGAAAATATTTTTCTACGAAAAACCTTGCCCTTGTTAAAGCGAGAGAAGCACTAAGTCAATTGCGATCAAATAACGAGCCGTGTTAAGTGGAAGTAAGACACTTTATAAGATATCTTATTGTTAAGTAACAAACAATTTCTTATATAATTCAGAATATTCTCGGTTCACTTAGAAGTTGGTCATTCAGTGTTCTAACTATATTGTTTTATATTGGAGCTTTACTGTGAATGAAAACATCGAGAGGAAACCTGCATACGTTTGAGATGAAGCTCAAAGGCGTACATGTATAGTCCTGCTTCAGTAACGGTGATGGCGGAAAGTGGGTGTTGGGTACTACCTACCTACACACCTCCGCCTTCTACACAACACCCCTTCGGGGAGCATGAAGATATATATTATAAAGCAAAAAAAAAAATTTCGGACAAAATATCGTATAGCCAACCACGTACAATACCTACAGATGTACAAAATAATGAGTAAATGATTTGTGATAGTTATTCTAATTTTTCAACCTTCAGGCTTGTCTTGATTTTCTTTATTTTTCTGCTGATTTTACATATTTATATATGCATGTTTGGACAACACTTTTGTTATTAGTGAAAGCAATATTTGTCGCCTCGCTCATACTTATGCATTTGCAATGCTAATTGTCGTGTTGTTATAAACATTTTTCTCCATCATGTACTCTGGCTTTGGCAATAAGAAGCATTTAGTTACACAACGGCGATGGACTCGCCATCTGTCACGTTGGCACCTAATATACCTCTGTCGGAAAGTGGGTGTGTGGGTATTACCTATACACTTCTGCCTACCCCTTCGGGGACCCTTGTGGGAAGGCGTGAGGTTATATATTTATATATATGCTATGTAAATAAATAAATATTTGTAAAGAGGTATGTAAGTCCAGAGAGAACTGGCACTCTATACTCTCTGCCTACCCCGTTAGGCACTCGGCGTTATGATATGATGATAATGATGATATGGTATATAAATTGGATTTTTATTTCAACGATCAAACGTGTGGATTTCATCTTTATTATTGGTATTGAGGAAATCCACATTGAGTCTGTAAACTGAAATGCGAAAAGGCGTCTAGTGCGGAAATTGTTGGGCGCCGCGAGCAAACAATACAGATACCCGCCGCCAGATCCGAGTATCCGAGCCATTGTTCCAGCTGCATTGGTGAAATAATTGTTTCTCGCAACCAAGATCAATGATAAGACAGAGTGAATTGTTATATCGTTTTCAACTTATATATTGAGCAGCTAGCGAGGTAGCAGAATTACCGTTCCTACCGTTAACAGAATACAGTAGAATTTCCGAAATAGATCCCAATTTTCTTTTCATTTCTTTTGAGAGAGGTAGGGCATAACGGGTTTCCCGTTCGAATTTGGAACTGCCTGACTGGGGCAGGACCTCCACCTTATAGAAGTCCGTAGCCAAAGAACACAATTTTTTGTACTGTGTTCCTACGCGGTGAATAAGGTTTCCAGTAATGAGCTCCTTGAGGAGGGGGAGGATTGTTATATTGTGTTGGCAGCAGAGGGATTAGTCCCATTATGCTACCAACACAGTATAACTTCCCGAACCTATGTTCGGTAAGTTACCCTGTGGTGGCAACGCGCATTGTAACTTCGGTATTGTAAGCGTATATAGTGTGCTTGATTGCCATTCTTGTTGTATAAAAAAACGCAATAGATCCTATTTTTTTGAGAGCTATTCAACATACATGTGGATAAAGAATGAAAATTATCCCCGGGTTTATATTGACGATATTGTAAAATAAATTGGGGAGTTAATCAGAAGCTGAAATACGAAAGGTGTGATGTGATACAGTAGACCTTAGGTAATCATTGAAATTATGTGGACTAATGCACTTTTCATGTACCTACGCACTATATATCAGTACATTTAAAGTCAAAGACAAAATGTAGGGCAGTAACTGAGAACTAGTCCTGTTTCATACTATAAAATTAACGACGTTGATACCGTAATTGTAAATGAAGCCTTATTTGAAAGAAGACAGAGCTCAACATCAGCTGACTGGCTCAATGGTAGCTGTGATGTGTGAACTTCGTCGCAGCTGACCAGTTGGTATTGCATTACAACTGTCTACGCGTTCGATTACTTAAGGTTTTATGCGATAAGCTTTAGCGTGAGCGGAAACAGACATCATTACCCTGAAAATTAAGTCTCCTTTTGATTACATATAACTTGTTAAATGATCCATGGTGGCCAAGTGGTTCGAGTTGGAACTTAAGCACAGTGACACCACCACGAGCTAAAGTAAATAAAAATTCATACATTTGAGAAGAAATTCAAAGACGTGTGTTGTCGTGCTTGTGGAACGTGATGGCTCGCAATTTGTAACGATAGCAAATAACATATATCACCGGTGGAAATGGGTAGATAGGTATTACACACCTCTGCCTACCACTTCGGGGACCATCCTGGGAAAACGTGAAGATGCTTTCGTTTTATTTAATTCCGAGTGGTGGTGGCCGAGTGGTTCGAGCAGTTGCCTGCGACGCAAAGGTCGCAAGTTCGAATCCCGACTGTACAAATGAGTTTTTCTGAACTTAAGTACAGTGATTAGTCACACCACGAGCTTTACGGTGAAGGAAAACATCGAGAGGAAACCTGCATACGTCTGAGAAGAAATTCAAGGCGTATGTATAGTCGTGCTTGAGTAACGGCGATGGACTCGCCATCTGTCACGTTGGCACCTAATATACCTCTGGCGGAAAGTGGGTGTGTGGGTATTACCTATACACCTCTGCCTACCCCTTCGGGGACCCTTGTGGGAAGGCGTGAGGATATATATATAATTCCCAAATTGGAGCACAATATGAAATACCTAGCTGATCAATTTAGTACACTTGACTCGAATTGATGCAAGCATAATGAACGTTCAGATACATCATTGATTTATTCAGGCCATGTAAGGAATCTATTTCGGTACTTTTGATGTACAAAACAGATAACGAAACGTTTTGACCGATAAAAGTAATTAATTCTAATTTAATGCCGCTCAGAGACCCATAATTGCACTTTTAATCGTAATTTCAGGCCTTCTTTGGTGTATGAAACGATGTATTTTTAACTTAATCAATGGTCAGGCATCTCTTTGAGGATAAAAGACTTTGATTTTGGCAACTAATAATGTCACTTTGGGAAATCAAAAGACAATGATCAAAGGCGATTATTTTGGTTCGAAACTTTTTTAAGACCGTTCGACTGTAATATAGGGTACAAAATTTTTACTAGAAACTATAGAAGTATGTATGGAAAATATGCCTACAAACCGAATATCACCGAATATTCACTAATTATAATATAATAATAATAATACAAACAGACCGACACGAAACTGTTCGTCTTTATTTAACTGCTTCAATCGTTACTAATTCGTGATTACTGATTTGTTTTACCGTTGCGATGTTGTCGTGTTGTCGATAAGACCGCACGTGTATCAATATAGTGTCTAAAAATAGCTAATTATGGTAAAACTCGCTGTGTTAACAAAGCTAAGTGGTCCCTTAGTAGAACTTGTTTCTTAAATACATCATCCCTACACACTTGTTCACGGAATAAAAGGAAATAGGGCTGCCAAGAACATATGTTTTGTAGGGCTGTCAAAAATAGAACAATTTTCTTGAGATTACAGGACAATCGGAATCATTGAGAACTGATTCATGGCCATTAATATTTACATGAAAAAATATTATGTTATATAATTGTACATATTATTTATGTAGTCTAGAGAGAACTGGCGCTCTATACTCTCTGCCTATCACGCTAGGGACACGGCGTGACGATATGTATGCCTTACGGTTGAGCATCGCGCAAATTATTTGAGACTTTAATATTTTGTATATATACTTATGATTAACAAATAAATAATTCTGTTTTAGAATTTGTATTAAATTTAAAAACATATATAAAATACCTACTAAAATAGCATTTGATAAACGTGTTTCAATAAAGGTATAAATGCCCAGATACAATATGCTATACATAAAGCCTGGTTCGTTTTATTCAAATAAAAATAAAGAGATATTTCAACAGAAAATAAACAGTTGATTGCCAACCCTACTCCACATTGGGCAATCCACACATAATGTTTACACTGAGACGGCCGCCTGCGTCGAAGCTGCAACTATCCGGTACGTCAATAAACACGTGAGTGATACTTCGGGACACATTAGGGTCATCAGATGAAAGAATTGGTTTTTCCTCATTTTATTGAATTCATCATGATTACCCGACTAAGCACATATACCTAATATAATCATACATTAATTAATGCTCTGTTCCGTTGGGTACAATATTTCTTCAAAATATTAAATAAACTTCTAAATCAATATATTGATGAAACCACATAAAAAATCGTCACGTAATTTCAAAGTACTAAGCGTACTTACGAAGCGACTTTGTTTTATAAATAATAATAATATCCTCACGCCTTCCGGGTAGGCAGAGGTGTATAGGTAAAAATCTAGATCAAAAAAAGACGTATGCAGGTTTCCTCTCGGTATTTTCCTTCACCGTAAAGCCCGTGGTGGGACTAATCACTGTACTTTAGTTAAAAAAAACTCATTGGTACAGTCGGATTACGAACCTGCGATCTTTGTGTCGCAGGCAACTGCTCGAACCACTCGGCCACCACGGCACTTTGTTTTATAATATGTTAAGATAGTATACTACTTCTACTTGACAATACAAATAGTGAAAGTACCTGAAACAGCAGGTATCCAGAGTCGTACATCCAAAAGTCATCCGGAGCGTTGCCGGGCTTGGTGAGTTGTATCGCGAGGCAGCGCTGCAGGATCAGCCGACAGCGCTGCCCGCCCGCCCCGCGCCCGCTCATGCCTCACGCGGGCGGTGGCATGTTCTAGAAACACAACAAAAATAAATTAATATAAAAACAAGTGAAGATTGAAGTTCCATTTTCAAATTTACACAGAAAGAAAACAAATAGATGGAAGCACAGCATAAATAATGTGATATATTTGATCTGTATTAATACTGTAAACCTATAATCAATTAGTATCCCAAGCATAGATACGGGCAAGACATGCATTAAGTAAGCCTGCACAGTGCAAAAAAATATTATATGTTGATATTTCAGATACTAATTGGTACATCGAAAAATATTCGAGTATTGGAATCTGAAAAATAATAATGTTTAAAAAGAGTGACTTTAATTAAATATATTATAACATATTATTACGCTGAGTCCCTCACAGCGTAGACAGAAAAAGTAGAGTATATATTGATACATTATATATGTATCATACATACATACATATCATCACATCGAGACCCAAACGGGGTAAGCGTAGAGTAGTAGGCGTTCAGCGCCAGTTTTTTTTTTTTATACAACAAGAGTGGCAAACAAGCATATGGCCCACCTGATGGGAAACGGTTACCGTAGCCTATTTAAGCTCACGATACCAAAGTATCACTTGTGCGTTGCCACTCTGTGTTCGGAGAGTTATAGTGTGTTGGCAGCATAAGGTTTAATACCTCTGCTTCCAACACAATGTAACAATCCTCCCCCTCCGCAAGGAGCTAATTACTGGAAACCTTATTCACCACGTAGGAACACAACACAATAAATTGTGTTGTGTTCCAGTTCTCTCTAGACATAAATACCTCTTTCGCTTCGTCCACATTCATCAGTCTCTTCATACTTGCTCGTCAGTTTCGAGTAAATCTGTATCAATTACTTTTTATTTGAAAATCAGACGGCTCGGTCACTGCAAAGCGGCGTGACTGAGTTGTCGCTTCTCAATAACAGAATCGAATGTTCAGACACAATCGATTGCTACTCGAACCCTTGACATGACAGTTCGAGAACAAGGCAAAAAGTATTGTTTACGTCCTTACGTCGCGTCGGCTGCGGTTGCGGACACGCATCGATTAACCATTAGTGAAGACACGCCGTGTTAAGTTGTGTTTTCCAATTAATAATGACACGGGTGTAAAACGTAGCCTACTTTTTGAAATGTCATCCGTTTGATTGTCTCTAACAACCGCAAGCGCAATAGATTTTGGACGCTAGGCTAAACCTTCACGCGCATTGGTATTTTTACACAATAGTATAACGAACGGTGATTTTATTTGCGTGCATCATGTGTCCAAAGACACTTGTTTAAACATTTTACAATTTTACATAACAAAACATTTCATACATTTACATTCGCGAACACAATTTCGATACAGCAAAATGAGTTTTGCAAATAAGAAACTTCTTATTGTGTTCATGAGTATTTAAGTAATTATTAGAGAAGAGGATGTATTTAAATGGGAGACCGGCTTGGAAAAAAATTCATACTTACTTAAATATTCAGACACTGGCGCGACAAATAGCGAGTCTATCGCGGTCTCTCAAACATCTCGCTTTTCCTTCACTTTGAAATTAGCGGTCACTGGAAGACTATGGCTGTGATTGGCCCGGGACCGGATAAAATGGTGTGTTGAACCATGGTATTAGAGAGGAGGGGTATGTCGTGTAGTGAGTTAAGAAGGTCTAATTTCATTGCTTACACATTTTAATTGTATGTATAGATTACTTAACTTAGCCAGTTAGGTAAAATCTTAGCGGATGACTTCTGAAATGACACTCATTAATTGACAATGAGAATTACTAATAAAATTGACCCATTAAACGCTATAAACGCCAGTGTATAAACTCCGCAAGACGAACGTAAAATATGATTACATAAAATCAACTGGACTACCTGTTTTCAGACTAACAGCTTTAAGTGAATGCATTTCTATAATCTGGTACTTAGCCCCATCTTATTTAATCATTTTATATCGTAATCCAAGGAAATATAAGCTACTATTGAATGCACACAACTTATAATGATTTTGTTGCAATGTCGTATATTATCAAGAAGCATTATAACTTCAGCGATCGATATCTTGCGCAATCACTTGTTGGGAATATCCAAGACTGGTGACCGTATACTTTCAAGAGCCTACATATAAATATATAGGTCGTAATCATCGTGATTTTCACACTTAGAGAATTACAGTGAAGGTAAACGCCAATATTGAAGCTAGAAAATTGAAAAGGAACTCAAAGACCTATGTAAAGACGAGTGTTCTTTGACGGTGACAGCTAAATCTTTACATACATATGTACATACCACCTCACCCAGTCCGTCCGCCACAGAGTTTTTACCAGACTTGCAGACAGAAAGAAAAAAAAAGACACTGAATGTGTATGAAGCGAAAGAGCGCTTCATACACATTCAGTGTCTTTTTTTTCTTTTGTTTTTATAATAGCAGTGTGCTAAACAAGCATACGGCCCACCTGGGGAACGGCTACCGCTATTTACGCTAATGATAACGAAGTATCACTTGCACGCTGCAACTCTATGTTCGTAGAGTTACACTGTGTAGGCAGTATGATAGGACTAATCCCTCTGATGCCAACACAATATAACAATCCTCTCTCTTCTCGGTAATACATTTATATGTACCTTATTTATTATTACTCATATGTATTTTTTTAAATTATACCTCCTCATTGGCGTAAATGACCACGTTGTCGTTCTAATTGTAAATAAATAAATAAATAAAAGTCCAATCCATGTTAGAGAATTGTAAACGATTATAAATATTTTTGTAGTTTTCTTTCTAAGTTGTAGTACTACGTAACTCGTTTAGTATTAGGTCGATTTGAATGGAATTGTCTGAAGGTATTATTGTTATCAGCAAACACACATTATTGACACTAGTGACACTTGATGCCTACAACAATAATCTTAGCAAAATGCCCCACTTTCGTCACCTACTTAAACTTACCTTGTAAATTGTGCTTACTTCCTGCACCTACCACAGTATAGCGTGCATATTGGACAATAAATTGTAAAACTGACCATTTTTGTATTTAGGCTGTGGCACTGTTGTCATTATAACGGCATCAATGCCAATTTAACCGTTGTGTAACTTGCCTTTTGCGTAATAGAACGTCTTCCATATTTAGATGGATGATTTGGACAACCGTTTGTATACATAGTCACCGAAGAACAAATATAACCATAGCAAATAATAGGTGCGAAATAACGATTAAATTCATATATAGAACAATCTTTTCAATCATAAGCACGCGATTTAAAGCCCTAAATTAAACTTGATAAAATTGATATTTGTGTTACACTAACTTGCGCATCGTTGGTAGTAGAGGTATAGTTTTCCTTGCGTTCAACTATCGTCTTTATATATTTATATATAAGGCATAGTATGGACAAACTGGATGCTTTTGATTTAGCTACTCTGCAAGTATCTCCCATTCTATGTCACAACAGGTGTACCTTATGCAGTATGTATGCAATATAAAGTATGCCTTAATACAAATATAAATACAGTTAAAAAGTTCTGATTTGCACATAAGTTTCCTTTTGTATTGTATATATTTCCTTTTCCTTATAAATTTCCTTTCCTTTTGTGAGCCTGTGATCATAATTATGTTTTATCCTAAACAGCTTGACAGATTTTGATAATAATAATAATATAATATATCCTCACGCCTTCCCACAAGGGTCCCCGAAGGGGTAGGCAGAGATGTATAGGTAATACCCACACACCCACTTTCCGCCAGAGGTATATTAGGTGCCAACGTGACAGCACGACTATACATACGCCTTTTGAATTTCTTCTCAGACGTATGCAGGTTTCCTCTCGATGTTTTCCTTCACCGTAAAGCTCTTGGTGTGACTAATCACTGTACTTAAGTTTTAGAAAAACTCATTGGTACAGTTGGGATTCGAACTTGCGACCTTTGCGTCGCAGGCAACTGCTCGAACCATTCGGCCACCACGGCTCAGATTTTGATAATTTTTAAATTTTGATATTTCTTAGCTATGCACAGTCAAATTTGGTTATGACCCTGAAAAAAGTGTGTAACGACGAGATAACTTAAAAAAAATAATCCCCTTATGTCCGATGCTTACGCAAAATACGTACGGTAACTTGCTCAATAAATCATGGTACAGTCGTAAATCTTTGCTTTCAACCAATCGATAGTTTTGTGTGATTAATTGTTGTGCAATAATTTGTATAAATGTTTGGAAGTCAATATGTTTTATAGTTCGCATTCATTAAAGCACGAATAAAGCTCGAATAAAAGTTGCAAAACTTTTTAGACTAACTGTACCTCAGCACTGACAGATATTTAGAAATTGGTGAGTGTTCAACTAATCATAACAAATACATATAAAGAAATTACCCCCAAACCTACTTTCCGCCAGAGATATATTGTAGGTGCCAACGTGACAGATGGCGAGTCCATCGCCTTTACTCAAGCACGACTACGCCTATTATACATACATACGCCTTTGAATTGCTTCCAAACGTATGCTTCCTCCATTTCCTTTACCGAAAAGCCAGTGTGGTGAAAAATACGTTATTGGTAACAAGTGTCGGTACGAACTTCACGGTACAAAATCACGGCCTTATATAGAAGTGTGACGTTATGTCTATAGTTTGTTCAACGGACCAAGCTTAATGGAACTGTTTGGCCTAAGGAAACACTTGTTCGTGTATTGAGAATTTAACAGTTTGTACAACTCATGTTGTTTTGGGGAAGTATTTGTTATCTTGTCTACAGACATTCCGCTATCATAACTGTATCTGTACCTAAACACCCATACGTTTAGACGAAACTTATCTCTTAAGTAAAGTGCATTCTCAAAGGAGGTTGCTTCAGAAGTTACGGTAAAGGGACAGCGGAAGACTGTACGTAATTGACTTTATTTCCGGGAAAACCCGGGGACCGCAGCTTGTACAAAAAACACGCTACTACTTCATATTTCAATAGAGTCTCAGAGGGATACTAGTGCGTAGAGTTATTTAAATTAACATATCATTATGTATGCATTTGAGCCAACAGTTATATTATGTGATGTAACTAACAATTCGTTCTCTTTGTTATTAAGTTATAAATAGGTAGGAAAATAAAAAATAAATACACTATACCATGTTATAAATAACTATATTATAACGTGATTAGTCACACCACGAGCTTTACGGTGAAGGAAAACATCGAGAGGAAACCTGCATACGTCTGAGAAGAAATTCAAAAGGCGTATGTATAGTCGTGCTTGAGTAACGGCGATAGACTCGCCATCTGTCACGTTGGCACCTAATATACCTCTGGCGGAAAGTGGGTGTGTGGGTATTACCTATACACCTCTGCCTACCCCTTCGGGGTCCCTTGTGGGAAGGCGTGAGGATAAATTATAACTAACTACACTATAGGTGCACAATTGCAAAGCGAATTAAAATCTGAATACTGATCAACTGATGGAAACATTCCCTTCGAATCGAAATATTTGTTCGTCACTTGTATCGAGATGCCCTCATTAAATTGTAGAACATTTGAATTACGTTAGAATAGACGTTACGTTTAGCATTGTACTTTATTTAAGTATTTATCGTGATAAAATACGGTTGCCTAATATCCTTATAGGTTATCACCAATCTACATTACTACGTTTCTGATGTTTTTTTATATCACTTAGTTGTCAGATGAGCACGCAAACAGGTTACAGCTGAATATGATACGGTGAAGGATAACATCGAGAAAACCTGCATATCTCTGAAAAACAATTCACAGGCGTATGTATGTATGGTCGTGCTTGAGTAACGGCGATGGACTCGCCATCTGTCACGTTGGCACCTCACTATATCTCTGGCGGACAGTGGACCTCTGCCTACACCTTCGGAAAACCTTGTGGGAAGGCTTGAGGATATTATTATAAGTAGCATGAAAGGGTGGGATGATAAAGCCTCTTTTCGGCACGGTAAAGCCTCAGTTCTAGAAACCTAACTGCAGGCACCCAGGCATATCCGAAAGTATCGCTATTTGGCTGCCATCTTCTGTACGTTGGTGGCATTGTCTAATGCAACTCTTTCAGCGGAAACACAGTTATAGTGTTCGAAGGATAACTCCGGATCCCCTAACGGCTTGTTGGTCACACTTTTAAGCTCGGAACTGAGTCATGACGTAAATTTTACCATATTTTATTTATACATCCTCATATTTTATTTATGCAAATCAAATTGTTTTAAATAAGTTATATAGAATTATTAACGGCATGTGCAAATTAACTACATTGAATTGTCGTATATAAGTAATGATTTCCGCACTGTTACAACTATTCAATGCAGCAATGGAGCCTGATCTGTGTTCCAATTTTAAAACCCGGGTTTCGGCTATTTTTGGTATGTATAATATCCTGAGTACAATCATTCTAATCTAGATGAAACTGGGAAATACTAGATTTACCCGAAAAAACTGCATTAAATGGTTTAGAAATTGTAAGTCTAAGTGCAGTGATGCGCTTGTATGATTAGGAATAATTGCTTTAGTAAAAAAAAAAGATTAGTCGTTACTTTTTTTAGAAAGTGGTTGAAGTCCGCTACATCGTCTGCGTAGAAATGATATTAAAAAATTATTGTACCCATACAAAACTACATTCCTTTAAGCCCCCTTCAAATTAATTCTTGCGACAAAAGGTAGCCCCGACCTTCACTAAGATGCCACCTATGACTTTCTACAACTCATTTTTTTTTAATAGACATTGTAACGTATCAGACTAACAGAGTCAGGAACTTTAGCATTTACTATAAGAGGATGGATTATATCTGCGAGATTAAAGAAGATTCTGCGAAGTCGCCAACCAGTTATCGAATGTGGGCATTTCTTAGTGGCTCAGAATGTATTTGGCGATCAGAACCAGTAAATGAGGTGTCGTGGGCGACATTTTGTCCTAGATATAAGGTTTTTTGTTTCCATTCTGATACTTGTCGCGTCATCTTATCAACAGACTTACACTTATCACAGATAGTCAATATATTATTATAAAAGTAAAATTTGGTATTTTTTTTTATAAATTAATATATCACGCCTTCCAATAAGGATCCCCGAAGGGGTAGGCAGAGGTGTATAGGTAATACCCACACACCTACTTTCCGCCAGAGATAATTATGTGCCAAAGTGACAGATGGCGAGTCCATCGCCGTTACTCAAGACAGGCGCCTTTGAATTGCTTCTCAGATGTATGCAGCTCTCGACGTATTCCTTCACCGTAAAGCATCTTAATTTTTTTATTGACCTAACAGAATACTGCAGAAGTATCTGGAAAGAGAAGTCCTCGTATCAGATAAATTGCGATCTTTTCCCTTTATTTACATCGAGAATAACTTGGCGTAATGTTATGTATAATAAAAGGCATTTCACACACGAATATTATTACGTTTAGCTCGTAATAGCAGATACTTATATTGCAATACGAACTTGAAAAATATTGCATTTTAATAAGATCAAAGTGCCAATACTAAATTAACGCATAATACATCGAAAGCGATAAATTTGCAATATGATTGCATTCAAACAATTTCATAAAAGCTTTTATCTGGGTTTATGGCTTTCGCAAGGCTTGTTTTGGGCGTGGGAAATTAAGTAAGCTTCAGATCCAAGAGTGCCTAATAAATATAAGTTCTTACAGTTTTATTTATTAAGTTAAATACAAATATTAATAAATCGGATTAAAAGTACAGTTTGCACTAAAATAATTCAGCTAAGTTCATAAATTTGTATATGGTCAGTACCATTGTATTATGAGTGACATAAAAATATTAGAATTTTACACACACAACTACAGTACCTAAGTTCGGAAAAACTCATTGGTGCAGTTGGGATTCGAGCTTGCAATATTTGTGTTGCAAGCGACTGTTCGAACTACATTCTTGTACAAAAGTAGTGCTTACCTCTTTGCTTCTAGGTAAACTCAACGAGGGAGTTGTTTCATAGCAAATAATTGAATTGAACAACATTAAAATCTGCGGTCTACTCTTTAATATTCGCGTTCTAGGACGAATGGTTATATGAAGATATTCGCTAGTAAAAGAATGAAAAAGGAACAAGAGCTGCCAGCCTTCTTCTACCTGAAACAGATTTAGGAAATCTATATACCTATATAAAAATGAATCACCGAAATGTTTGTACGCGCATAACTTCCAAACGACTGCGCCAAATTGGATTAATCTTTCATTTATGTATCTTTAGTGCCAGGAGAAGGTTTGTATAATAAAAATATTAATAAAACATATTTATGATATTTCTTCTGTGCGTATGTATGTCGCTAAACTCCTCCTAAACGGACGGATCGATTTTAATGAAATTTTCTGTGTCTTCTCAGGTGGATTCGAGAACGGTTTAGATTCACATTTCGATCCGATAGGTGGCGCTGCGATCGTGTTTCAGAATTAGTTAATTTCCACCCAAGCGAAGCTGGGCGGGACAGCTAGTTTATTATATTTGTAAATTTTTACAGTTTTCTTAGTTTAGTCTTTTAGTTTGTAATTAAAGTTTTATATTCACAGTCTTCTAAGAGCTTAGATCAAGACAAATAATTACGAAAGTCGTATAAATAATTAACGAGTGTCAAGCCGGGTCCTCGGTGTAACATTGACATTCGTCGGCGGTCGGATGTAGCGGAACTCGTCCGGTTTGCTGCCTCGGGGATTTGACATTGCGACTATAAATACACAGTTGCAACTCGATTAGGACAACGATTATCGACTAACGGCACGCGAATTAACGGTTTCTTTGAACTTCGACCTGCCATAATTTTTATGTTTAGTTTTTGTCGGCTACCGACAAAAAGTGCGGTGACAAAAAGTAGCACTGGACCAAGTCAGTGAGTCGGATCTTTAGATCTTACCGTCACACCTTTCAATAATTCGATTAAGAATCGTTTCTAGTTAATCTAGACTTTCATAATTTGAAATGCGTTTTGCTTTTTCTATGTTTTGTGTGCGTTCTTACAATTTGACAATAAGATTTCTAATATACGCCACGTAATTTCGTCCATTGAAAATCTAAAATTGGTTTACGCGTCTCCAACTAGATTGGGGCCTTACCATGACGTACTTCTGCCATCGTTCAAGAGTGTGAGTGAGACAGATATATATTGATTATATAGATCTCTCTTTCTTCATAATCTACGTAAAAAAGCGATAAATACCGATTTGAAATGAAAAAGGGGATGTATTGAAATTTTTCATTGGAATATTGGCCGTCATCTGAGAATACATAGGCCCCAAGTTCCACCGCAGTGGGGTAAAACCCAGTGCGGTGGAATTCGCAATTATTATTATTGGATTCTTTGAGTTTTGAGTTACATAATGGTAACATGGTTAGATAATGTTTTGTATTTTATCGACCAGTAAAATAGAAATACATTTATTTCATTGCTTCGATGAATGACAGTGATAGTTTGGTAACTTTGCGAGGTTTCCAAGTACAAAATCACGTTACAGCTGTCACTATGATGAACAAGTATAGTATTTTCTTTAAAAAAACATGAATCAGGAAATGTTATATCCTCACGCCTTCTCATAAGGGTCCCCGAAGGGGTAGGCAGAGGTGTATAGGTAGCACCCACACACCCACTTTCCGCCAGAGATATATTTTAGGTGCCAACGTGACAGATGGCGAGTCCGTCGCCGTTACTCGACTATACATACGCCTTTTAATTGCTTATCAAACGTATGCAGGTTTCCTCTAGACGTTTTCCTTCACCGTAAAGCTCGTGGTGTGACTAATCACTGTACTTAAGGTCTGAAAAACTCATTGGTACAGTCGGGATTCGAACTTGCGATCTTTGCAGGCAACTAATCGAACCACTCGGCCACTACGGCCAATCTCTCATTGGAGACCTCAAACAATTTCCTCGAGACCTTATAAAAAAGGACAGAAGGAGTATACATTTTAATTAATCACTCAGTCAAAACTCGAAACGAATATAAATGTATATCTATGAGTTATTTAATACTCAAGTGATAAATGTTATCACATCACAAGCTTTACAAGATAGGAAAAGATAGTTAGGTAAACTACATACATTTACGAGCAAATGCATCTGTCACATAAAGTCTAAAATTATGTTCTGTGGTACCTCTTTGGCAAGCCGTCATAGAAGGCTGGAACATTTAAACATACACACATATCATCACGCCGAGTCCCCAACGGGGTAGGCAGAGTCAATAGTTCCCTCTAGACTTGCGTGACTTGAATTCCACTTCATACATGCCCGCCGGTTACTCTTTATTTACAACAATCGTATTGTTGGCTTCATATTTTTATCAGCGACGCCAGTTATTTCACAATTCTTATAATACAACTGTCAAATAAAATTACAGTTGTGTAATTGTGTGCAATTTATAGCAGGATTTGGCCACAGACTGTGAACTTCACTTGCCAGGATTTTAAATTAACTTCATAAAGTTTAATAAAAGTAACTACGTTAAGTTTTTGCTGAAAACATATATCCTCATGCGTTCCCACAAAGGGTGGCCGACGGGGTAGGCAGAGGCGTATTAGTAGTACCTACACACCCACTTTCCGCCAGAGATATATTTTCGGTGTGAACGTGACAGATGGCGAGTCCATCGCCGTTACTCAAGCACGACTATTCATTCATGCCTACCCCTTTGGATTGCTTCTCAGACGTATGCATTCTTCACCGTAAAGCTCGTGGTGTGACTAATTACTGTACTTCACTGTTACTAATTAAGTTCAGAAAAACTAATTGGTACAGTCGGTATTCGAACTTGCGATCTTTGTGTCGCAGGCCCACTCGGCCACGGAATCCAATACCGATGAGTTTCAACCGTGATTAATCCCTTTTTATTACCAACGAGTTCATTACGGTTGCACTCGCGTTAAATAAGACTATCGCTTGTGTAGCGGCATGATCATAGCTCATTTAATAGTATTCCTAAATAATAATAATAATAATATATCCTCACGCCTTCCCACAAGGGTCCCCGAAGGGGTAGGCAGATAATAATCGTGTGATTTAATGAAAAAAAAAAAAACAAATTAGATTTGTCGATTCTGAGATTAACGCGTTCATACAATCAAATCTAGTAATATTAGTACTATATTTAACTTACGCTTTAGAAAATATCGTGAGCTAAACTGTACATGAACATGTAATAAAAATAAAAGGCAAATTGTAAAGTTCAAGACCCAGTCTTGATGTCACGTTGACACCAAAATCTTTCTCCGGCGAAACCGCAGTAGTATAACGTTTTTAAACCACGTTTCGCAAATAAATATTAAATAAAAAGGTCAATGAACGAGGCAAAGGCACTTGTCGAGGCAGTGTAGTAATCTCGACTAATCTTCGAGCTAAGAGGACATTAAAATTTTATGTACTTACTTACGAACCTTCACCTATGCCGTTCGCCGATTACCTAGACGTGTTTTTATGAGTTTTGTGAAACCTAGAGCGTAAGCTATTACGAAAATAGTTATACGACCATACACTACTATTTACCAACACGTTATGATATTAGTATCTAAGCTGGAAACACTTAACTGGACACGTATTAAGATATTACAAACTCGAACTACTTTGCGTCCGTCCCTGAATACGCAGAGATGTTAGAGTCCCATTACACTTTAGTAACTATGAAAGATTACAATATATATAGATAGGGCCGTCCACGAAGACGCGCCCCACCAATTTCCAGTCGATGAGTTCGCGAGATGCGGGGAGTAAGACCCGAGTCTATTAATTGTAGTGTGCGTTTTCACTCATAGGTAACCTGTGTGTACCGATGTGTATTTGAGTATTCAAACATTAGTGGAAGGTTGCGCACTTATACTATAAACTATAGTGAAGAATAGTGGGGCGTCTTCATAGATGGCACTATCTATACTGTGACAGTAACTATACAGAAGCACTAACTGGCAGCAGCGCTATTCGCTTGTGGTACCTTCAGTCTGGAGGTTAATCCTTACTAATATTATAAATGTGAATGTAAGTTTGTTTGTTACGCTTTCACGTAAAAACTACTTAACCGATCATCATGAAACTTTTTACACATATTCTTGGAGGTATTAGAAGTAACATAGGATACTTTTTATTCAATTTTTTTTACTTAATATAAAAAAGCCTTCCACGCCGACAAAGTCGCGGGCACAGCTAGTATGGTATAAATCCAATTTCAGGGTTGCATCTACTGTGTATATATAAAACTTAACAATACCGAGGGCTGGGAGAATGTTGTCGTCATCTTTGTAAAAGACCTCGAAATTAAAAGCTAAAGGTTCGTAAATATTACCTGCGAATAGAAAAAAATCTCTATGGACTTGTGTGTGCAATATTTAAATAAGTTTAAGCAATTCCTGCGCTACGTAAACATTACCATGTTAACGATCTGATATGTAATTTAATGTGGTACTTAATAATTACTTTGCCTACTGTTTATGGACGTCATAAACACAACCACGTGCTGGTTATAAGGCATTTTAAAAAATAACTTCCGGAATATTATATCGACTAAATTGGTATCCGCGATGAAATTATATCCATCTTATACGACTCACGACTTCCCACAAGGGTCCCCGAAGGGGTAGGCAGAGATGTGTAGGTATTACCCGAAGATATATTTTAGGTGCCAAAGTGATAGATGGCGAGTCCATCGCCGTTACTCAAAGACCACTATACATATGTACGTCTTTGATTTTTTTCTCCAACAAGTTTCCTCACGATGTTTTCCTTCACCGTAAAGCTCATGGTGTGATTTAAAAATAATAACTGGATTAAGTTCTGAAAAACTTACTGGTACAGTCGGTATTCGATTTTTTTACAGGCAGGAACCACTCGGCCACCACGGCGCATGAAATTCTAAGTTTGGTAATTCTTAAAGCGCACGTCTTTTAGCAGATATTTTACCGTACAATCATTAGCACTGGTCCGATAATGAACTGTTTGGTCAAACCGGTAGTTCTATCAGCACTCAATTATCGAATTAGTTTACAACGACAGATGTCATGCTAACATGCGCGTTGCGAGACAATATGATAATAATAAAACTTTGGGAAAACGTATTTTCCACGTCTTTTCACCGGATATATATCACTAACGTAACAGGTAGCGAATCATGCATTTTCTCAAGCATGCCTCAAAAGACTTCAAAGTTGAATTTATTCTTTAACGTCATCGTGAAGCACGTGGTGTGATCCTGTACAGAAAAAGCGTTACAGTCGGGTTTCGAACCTACAATGTTGCTTGCGAGTACTCAAACCACGCAGCCAAGGCTCACCAGCGGGCGATAGAAATAGCGCATGCGACAGTTTAAGTCGCGACATGACTCAACCCTTCAGCGGAAACATCGATTGCCAAGGCCGCTAAGCGACCGACGATGCGAAACGCACCATTGTTTTAATACGACCATTGTACTTTTTTAGTCTATTTTTCTATTTGTGTCGACCTTAATTAACGTTCTTCCAACTCCATAATGGTAGGAGACACGCAAAATGCAAAAAAATCTCGACTTTTGTTAGAATAATGGAGTCAATTAAATACCAAAGAGTTGTATAAGTACGCGACGATTTGACGCATTATATACTTTTTAGGCTTGTGTCTTTAAATTTATTTACAATAACAACAATTAATAATATTTACAAAGAACAGTTGAAACTAACTACTTACAGATAAAATATTTGTCCCAAATCGGTATCCCAAGGCAACGTGCCAAGAAGACTAGCAGCATTGCCACGCTGGATAGCAATGCTGATTCTCTGAGCGAGATATGTTCCAGCTCGTCTGTCACGAGAGGTCTCGACTAGACGGCGCGAGACCTCTTTAAAAAGATGGTGAGCCTCAGGACCCCAAGGCCCCAGAGTTTCAACCGCAAATGCAGCAAATATGTAACCTGACCCGAGACAGGCATACTTGCGGCGCTTGTGTCTTATTTCGTTATTTGAAATCCTTGTTGACGAGATCTCTTAAAGATAGAGTAATAACACGTATTGTACGCGCACGTGACGTTTTGTCCGTTTATGAATGTACATAAACATTGAGATAATCTTTAAAACGTTTGTTGTGTTAAAGTAATCTGAAAAATTTTACTTACTACTTATATAAATTGCGCTTTACAAAGATATGGCGGTGGTAACCGCTTACCATTAGGCGGATTGCATGTTTTCCGCTACCTATATGGGTTAGAAATATATATGTATATCAGATACAGACCATATACCATTCATATACCAACGTAATAGGTGGTGAATCTGTCGCCGTCATTGTACATCTTCACGTAAAATGTTCTCTTTTGGTTTTTTCTTAAGTATTGCATATGTTTTCTATGTTGGCAAACGGTAGGTCGTGATGGTTCCGTAGTCATTCCCATCGTTTTCCATACAAGAGTAATTGATGTCAGTGGCATATGCCCGCTTTTGAACGCAGCGTGTAGGCAGGCCGGCTAAACGTAAAAGGGCAACTAAACTAGAACAAGTGAAGAACGGTCATGTGCTCCATAACTATGTAGGATTACCCAACAATGAAGCCAATACTTAAAAAATATGTTGTAGGCTGGCTCATTGATTGACACTTTTGAATTCGAAAACCGAATCTTAGAACCCCCCACTTGTTCTGAGACATTGACAGTTCTTCCTAAATCAATTCCGTTGCAACTCTCAAATAGTAGACGACGTACTAAGCTTTGCCATTGCAATAATTATTTGAACTGTGAAAGGGACAGACTTATAAACGTCATGTACATATATCTCCTTCGCTTTAAATGACAGGACTGATTTCATTCAGCTATAATTGCGTATTCATAGTACATAACTACTATACCTCTGGCGGAAAGTGGGTGTGTGGGTATCACCTATACACCTCTGCCTACCCCTTCGGGGACCCTTGTGGGAAGGCGTGAGGATATATTATTATTATTATTTTTATAACTACTATGCTCTACAAGGAAACTATACTGACAGAGAGACAATAATTCCAAAGACATCGGCTTAGCAACGGTTTAAGATTAAGAGCAGCCCCGAATATTGGACACAACCTTGATAATTATGGTTATGATTTAGAAAGGGTTGACAGTTGCAATAAAAAAAAAATCCTAAGTGAAATCGCTATGAGGGGAACCGTAGCAAGGTCGCTCCGCAGTGCGGCCGGGTGCAGACGGGGGTATCGATCGCATCCCCTGCACGTCTGCACCACACACCAATGTGCAGCCGTCTTTATGTTGTGCGACTCACAGCAGGTTTATTATTACTAACGTATGCCCAATGGCCACTTAATGTATGTAGTTTAATTTCATTCATGATTTTTTTGTGATTTTTGTGGACGAAGCGAAAGAGGTGTGTAATTCTAGAGATATCTGACGCTCTATACTCTCTGTCTACCCCTTTAGGGACTCGGCGTGATGATATGATGATGATGATGATTTTCGCCAATGACTATACCTATAGATTTGTATATACTTTTACAATACACATTAAATAATACCTTTGCCTACCCCTTCGGGGACCCTTGTGGGAAGGCGTGAGGATATATTATTATTATTTATTTTATAAATAAAAAATCGGACTTTGGATCGCGAAACATCGGCTGTTGTTACGGCTATCGGTTTTTACGAGTCCCTTCGATGTCGTTATATATAACAGATTTTGACGGTATATAAGTTTATTATTATTACTTTAGTCGTATAAACTATAGGTTGTTATATACTCTGCTCCGTCATTTTGTTACTGCCTTGGCCTACCGTAAACTTTCCTTGCCATTCTTTTAAGGCACATTTTCCATTCTCAGACAGAGCAATCTGACACTAACATTACGAGTCTTGTAAATTAAGTAATTAAGATTTCAAGATTATCTGCATTTAATCAAAAAACTAGTTAGAGACGAGCAATAGCTCCTGAATATTGTAGCGTGGTGTAAATGGCCTCGAGTAGTAATCCTATTCATCCACAAACGTGGGAGGGGACCACCAAGGTCGATTGTAGCTTTGCAACCGTAGTAACTCCTCTACGGGAAAGTTTGTAGCTATCTTTACTAATGGCACAACAACTATGACAATTATGAACACGCCTTTCATAGGTGAACACATCTGATACAAATTGTTATTCTTTTACTTATAAGCTTTAATGGGTATACTGTTGATGCCTTTAAATAGATAATAAAAACAACGGAGTGTGCGTTTATAATATAGCGAAATAAACAGTTGTAAATGCCTTTTAAATAACATACGGTACAGATAACCTAAACACAATATATAACATATCAGTGTGTATCGGTGTATCAGTCTGTTTGTTACGGTTAATCTAAGAATCAGCTGTAGCGGTTTTGACAAGACTTTCGCTGTCAAATAGCTGATGTTATAAGGTATAATTTAGGCTACTTTTATCGATACTAATATTATACAGGCAAAATTTATTAAACGTATTCTGAGGAACTACTACAATCAGAAAATATATTATTGGACTTACACCAAAGAGAGCGGACGATAGAATTTTACGCGAGTGAAACTGCAATGCGCTATAAAAGTACACGTCGTTATCATAAGGTCAATGACCAATGGACTTTGGCATATGGTTAAATGTCATATCCTATTCAACTTAAAAGGCGTGTGAAACTGCTGTTGATTTCCTGCAGACGCTCAGGAAGGCTTTGGTGACCGCCATCAATACTCGAAAATCGAATCGAATCGAACTCGCTGACTGAAGCTTCGGAGCCAGGAGGTTTGATCACGACGTCATTATTATGCTCAGTTGCATTAATTAAAAATCTAGTATTCTATATGTATTTAGAACTACTGCTGGGTCTTTCAAACTTTGTTATCATCATCATCATTATTCATTTATCAATTGTCATTCTACTTCTTACTTTACTGAAGGCCAGCTACCTACAGTCGGATATTTATAAAAAAAACGCTACTAAAGTGACATATACACAAACGTCATGCCAGTGACAAGCTGTCACGGCCTTGTCAACCCTTTTCGGTTTCATGTGTCAAATAGACTAGAGACCTCGCAGACTCTCTTGGGTTCACTGTATATAAAATGTTGATCGCTTGATAGTATCGCTCGCGCATTATAGCTAATGCCATCTACGAAGACGCGCCCCACTACTCTTCCTTTTAGTTTATAGTGTAAGTGTGCAACCTTCCACAAAGTTTAAGTACTATCCGAACTCACTGACTACCTGTCACTACGATGACGATGAGTGCACACGCATACTACAATTAATGGACTCGGGTCAAACTCCACGCATCTCGCGACTCCTTCGACTAGAAATTGGTGGGGCGCTTCTTCGTGGATGACACTAACTTTACCGACCCTACAAGAATTACTCCACACTACCACACGCTATATGCTTTCCCTTAACTCAACGAAGAGCTAAATTCCACAGCTCTTACGGAAGGAATTAGCCTTACGCGTGAAGATTTACTACTAAATATAAACAATTTTATAAACACATAAATTTACTAAGTGAAACATGTAGCCCTTGAGTTTGTTCAAGGTACCAGAGTAGGTATCAATGACAGAGGCCAGTTGACAGTCTATGTGTTTACTTGATACTTATCTCACCATTCAAAGGCCGTCAAATCGTTAAAGAAGGTTGGTACCTAATTGTTTTACCAAGGTTTAACATGTTTTGAAGACGCTCTGAGGTTTGGATTTTTCCGGTTTCGTTATGTCAAAAATAACCTACAGTATCTATCTAAAATACAGACTTGTACATACCACTCCACCGAGTCCCCTAAGGGTGCCGCAGATAGAGTAAAGCGCAAGTTCTATCTAGATTTAAAGATATCTTAAACACAAACCAAAATAAATTATAACACTACTTTCAGATTCAAAATATTCAAAATTGCTATATTGCTTTTAATAAATCTAACATTAATGTCAATGGGTTGTTGTAATTCTAACATGGGCTGTTATAATTCTTCTAGGCGTTGTTCACGCCTTCTCAGAAGGGTCCCGAACTGATAGACAGATGTGTACTAACGCTCCTCGTTAACAGATAGTTTGTGGTTCCAATGCGATCGGCTGAATGGATATGATAAAAATTTACGCATAGGAAAAAAACATATTATTCCAGAAAAAAAAACATTAATCCGATTTTACGAGGGTAAAATCTATTTAAAATATAAACTTAAAGGGTAGCAAAGTAAAACATTAAATTTGTATCCAAAACTCACTGTTTCTTGCACTTACTTTACATATAAGGAACCTGGAACGTGGGAAGACGGGACATACGTCTTTCTCTAAACTCTATTTGCGTACAATCGGAACAGGTAAATATTTGTTCGTGAGCTGTCCACCGGAACAGATAGGGACGGTCCCTGCGAACGCAATTCTAATGAGATTGAGATTTGAGTGATACTCACTACACTGAGTGAAAGTTGGAACACATCGAGCTTAGGGCTGGGACAAAAGTAGAGAGTAAACATTCTCATAGGAATCCATACTATCATATATACATTTCTCATCAGAAATATCGAAACGCCTTGCAAGTTTATATTTTGTAAGGGTTAATAGAAAAAAACACTATAGTTACCGGTTCCTATCCCGCTGCTAGTACTACCCCGTAAAATATTAGCGTCTCAAGGTCAATACACATCAACATTAGAGGTCTGACATTGCCTATCCACAATATAAATAATGTTATATTAACGGGTTATTGTCGACTGCCGTCCACTTAACATTTGTACAAATAATCATTATAATATGTAAAAAAATTAAATTAAAAATAAAATTTATTTCACCAAATAGTTCCACACAATAATTATTATACTAAGGTTAGTAGTATTAGTGCTAGTCGATTTCCGAATAATTATGTATGTACAAATAGTACCTCGTTATTTCCTTGGAAAAAATAATAATAATCTATTCTAATATTATAAAGAGGAAAGATTTGTATGTAAGTATGTTTGTAACGAATTGGCTCAAAAAGAACTGAGCCGATATCACCATTTGAACTCTACATTATCACTGATTCATATAGGCTATTTTAATTGCAAGAAAAAAATGTTTATGCCAAAAAGTGCAAAAATACATGTACGAAGCCGGGACGGGCCGCTAGTATAATATATATAAAGTTCTGGCAAAATTATTGTCACGTGTTCACCTTGAGACCTATTACCTAATACACATAACTTATCTTATTTTAATTATTATGCGTGAAGCGAGTATAATTTAAATTATACTAACTTCTTACCTATTAGATACTGAACTGAAATACAGCGATAAATCACACCAAGAGTTTTACGATGAAGGAAAGCATCGTTGGAAAACCAAAATTCGTTTGTGAAAAAAAATTAAGTCGTTCATCACATCGTTTTTACAAGATAATAATAATAATAATATATCCTCACGACTTCCCACAAGGGTCCCCGAAGAGGTAGGCAGAGGTGTATAGGTAATGCCCACACACCCACTGTCACACACACACTCACACAAGATTACGATAACGTAGGTATAAACATTAATATTAGTCTGCCTTCCACATGGGTCCACGAAGGGGTAGGCAAAGGTAAGTAGGTAGTAGTAATCCATACTCAATTCACCGGTATACTATATTTTAGGTGTCAACGTGACAGATGGCGAGACCATCGCCAGTACTCAAGCACGACTATACATGCATACGTCTTTAAATCTCTTCTCAAAGGTAGATTTCCTCTCGATGGTTTTCATGACCGTAAAGATTATGTTTTAGTCATTAAACGAATGTAAGTTCAGAAAACACTCATTGTAACCGTCAGGATCAAACTTGCAATATTTGGGTTACAAGCGACTATTCGAACCACACACTACTGAATAGTTATGTATATGTTAAGTAAAAATTATAACTTAGTCAAGTGGCTATATTTGTACTAAAAATAATAGTTACATTCTCTTGTCATTAGCGAGCTGCCGCCAAACATTGCCCAACGTCACAAAACAGACGTGTCACCATAATTGCTGTACTGTACATGATATCAGCTGTGTAAGCACACTCAGGGACAGTCGCTTTGGCAGTGTATGTGAATGAATTGAATTGAACGAACCAATTATATTGCGTTTCAATATTTTGAGCCGCGGTGGCCGAGTAGTTCGGGCAGTTGCCTGCGACGCAAAGGTCGCAAGTTCGAATCCCGACTGTACCAATGAGTTTTTCTGAACTTAAGTACAGTGATTAGTCACACCACGGAGCTTTACGGTGAAGGAAAACATCGAGAGGAAACCTGCATACGTCTGAGAAGAATTTCCAAAAATTACGAATTTTAATATCATAAACTTTTATTTTCATTAAATACATAAAAAGGCGACAGACTCGCCATCTGTCACGTCGACACCTAAAATATATCTCTGGCGCAAAGTAGGTGTGTGGGTACTACCTATACACCTCTGCCTACCCCTTTGAGGACCCTAGTGGGAAGGCGTGAGGATATATAAAAGTATATACAAAAAAAAACCTACTATTAATTTCTAATTATCACAACTCAATTATTTAAACAGTGACTTCGGTAATAGCTATATTCATATAGGTAGCATGGCGACGTATGCTGATATAAATATTACTATAACTACGCCAGCAATCGGTTTTACGTGCGGCTACAGATGTTTCACATCAGAATAAGGCTCATTTGTGACAGCACTGCAGTTAGTTACATAGCCATGAAGTTAGACTCGAGTAACGAATATAATGACATGTTTTCAATTGGTTCCGATACTGACGAGACGGTCACAATGTAAGAGCAGCCATCTTACTAGGGGCGAAAGCGTACACAGATAATTTCATTATTTACTTAATGTTGTGATTATGTACTATACAATACAATACCTTGTTTATAGCGAAGCGTGGGGCCGGTTAACTTTTTGCGTCAACTGGTTTAATTTTACGGTTATTTATGATAGCACTCGAATCCTTTTAATTTGCTTTTAAAGCATCGTGATTTATATCAGGCACAACAGTAATATTAAGTTATGAATGCGAACAATATTCAAAAAAATATCTGCAATTTATAACACATTTTAACAAAAAGGTGTACAGGTAGTGAAACGTGACAGATGGCGAGTCCATCGGCGTAACTCAAGCACGACTATACATACGCATTTGAATTTGCTTCTCAGACGTTTTCCTTCACCGTAAAGCTCGTGGTGAGACTAATATATATATTTATATGGACGGAAACGTCAAGAGTACTCGAAACCGGCGAGCATGTATGAAGAGACTGATGAATGTAGACGCAGCGAAAGATGTATGCAAGTCTAGAAAGAACTAGCGCCTCTATTCTGTCTGCCTATCCAGATAGGGACTCGGCGTGATGATATGTATGTATGTAGGCATGTTTATATTAGTGAGTAACGATCAAAGCCGATTGAAATAAATGAAAGGGAATCAACAATGAATGTATGTGTTACCAACTACTTACTTTCAAAGGATGAGTACAATCGCTTTATAAATGTGCAGTCGATTAAAAATCAATCAGTATAATCAAGCCAGACGCTTCCCTTCACAAATAGCACATAACGATACAAATAACTTGTAACGATAGCACATAACGATAACGCATAACGTATTACATAACAGACAATCAATTAATCGTTGCTCTATTTTTTAATACCATTCATTTAAAATTATTTTATTGTTTGATTGCAAATATTGTTACGCAAGTTAAATGTGATGTTCAAATTGGCATATTGTATCTTTCGAATCCAAACTCGCGTTAGATTCAGACATTGGAATTGAAGATAATATCTTTCCTTCTTCTCAACGAGTATAATCCAAGAGATTATTGAAAACTACAGTGAGTACAGTGATTAGTCACACCACGAGTTTACGGTGAAGGAAAACATCGAGAGGAAACCTGCATACGTCTGAGAAGAAATTCAAAGGCGTATGTATAGTCGTGCTCGAGTAACGGCGATGGACTTGCCATCTGTCACGTTGGCACCTAATATACCTCTGGCGGAAAGTGGGTGTGTGGGTATTACCTATACACCTCTGCATACCCCTTTGGGGACCCTTGTGGGAAGGCGTGAGGATATATTATTATTGAAAACTGTGACGTCATTGAAGCTATATATGCTTTCTGACGGAGTACTTAAATGACTTTTTGTGACTATGTATACTCGTTCTATAGCGTATTCATATTAACATATTGACTGCTTTAGCTTACCTACAGAAATATCAACATATATTGCGTCAATGTTGAATACATGACGAACATTAAATACTGGCAAATGAATACAGAATAGTAAAAACAACCTGTTTTCGTCCTTCCCTACTTAAGCACGGCTATTAAAATACGTCTTTGAATTACTGATCAAACATTTGAAAGCTTCCTCTTGATATTTTCCTTTACCGTAGCACGTGGTGTAATTTATCACTGTACTTAAGATCGGAAATCGCGGTGACTCCTTGCAAGCTTAGCCACTGTTGGTTAAAATATAATGTTTAATTAAAATGTATTTGCAACGAGCTGAATCTATTCAATTCAGTAATACCTAGGAAAGTTTGTCTACAATAGTTGTTCAACCGTTAAGTTCCTAGAACCTAGTATTCACCAACCTTTTTATTCAAACTTACCGTTATATTAAACAGTAAACAAATACTCTATTATTGACTGTAAAATTTGGGTGTAGTGCCAACTTTGCTATATGCCAAGAAGAGTATACACACATCCTTCTGGTCTAGTGGTTAGAGCTCCTGACTGCGAAACTTGAGGTCGCGGGTTCGAATCCCGCTGAGGGCAGATATTTGTGTGATGAACACGAGTATTTGTACCTTAGTCTTGGATGTCCTATGTATTTATGTATATATATATCTATATAAGTAAATATATCGTTTTCTAGTTACCATAACACGAGCTTTGCTTACTTTGGGACCAGGTCAATTTGTGTGGAATTGTCCCAGGTATTTATTTATTTATTATTATTTATCCTAAAATGTTAAACGATTTTGATGAACATGTTTATGTTTAATCATTGAGCCGTGGTGGCCGAGTGGATCGAGTAGTTGCCTGCAACACAAAGATTGCAAGCTCGAATCCCGACTGTGCCAATGAGTTTTTCTGAACTTAAGAACAGTCATTAGTCACATCACGAGCTTTACGGTGAAGGAAAATATCGAGAGGAAACCTGCATACGTTTGAGAAGAAATTCAAAGGCGTATGTATAGGCGTGCTTGAGTAACGGCGATGGACTCGCCGTCTGTCAAAAATATATCTCTGGGGTAAAATGTATGTGTGGATAATAACTATTGCCTACCCTTTCGGGGACCCTTGTGGGAACGCGTGAGAATATATATGCATGTTTAATCAAAATGTTAGATTAAACGGAGATATTTCACAATAAACAATTGTTAGCGTTTATGAAGGCTTGCTCAAACACCACTATATATTTACGTCATTCTTTCTTTATACGTATTTAAACGTATGCAGGCCTCCTCGCGATGTTTTCGTCGTACATCTTGAGTGATTAATCTCATAACGTACCATCAAATTGTTCCACCTTATGTTTGGCTAGCGACTGTAAATGGA
>JACCPG010010184.1:0-14872 GCA_016069955.1 Drepana arcuata | reverse complement strand
CCGGAATATCATCTTTCAAAACTATGTGCATTTCGAAGGGTGCCTCTTTTGTTTGTACAGGACAGTAATTCTTCACAAGATTCTGTACATCATACTTCAACTGCAGATCTGGCACATATGCAATAAGTTCTTCGGTAACACCTGTAACCAAACAATGTAAAAGACTACTGTTTTCCTGCGACAAAACATTCACTGACCCCTTATCGAAAACAAGTGGTGTTTTGTAAAAATGGCTGGCCAAAAATAACTTTATAGGGCATTACACCTTCGGGAACAACATAGAAATTACAACTAAAGCAGTGTCCGTCTAAATTCAGTTCACATTCACATAACCCTAACGAACAAACTTTCGCTGCACCCAGTCCAGAAAATTCTACCTTTTCCTTCACGTAATTAGACACGTTCAGTTCGAAAAACAGGTCCCTCGTTATTAAATTTACGTCGCTACCCGAGTCTATTAAAGATTCCACTTGTATACCATCAATGTTTATCATTTTTACCGAATTATTTTCAAGACGCGGTTTGTTGACGTTTAGCGTCTGTTGATTTCGACACGGACAGTGACAACTGTCAGTATCGCCGCTCGCGTCGCCATGTTGATAGGCCATCGACTCGGATCGGTCTATCTCTTCAGTAGTGCCAACCTTAGCATATCCGGTTGAATCCGGCGCTGACCTCAGGCACATTGTACGAGGTTGCCATCTTGTCGCACGAACTTCGCGCCCACCGCCGCCGCCGATGTTGCTAACTTCATGTTGTTTACTTGGTGTAGGCTCCGCTCGGTTCATGCACGCCGTAGCAATATGTCCAAACTGATTGCACTTATAGCACTTCACACCATTCGGGCACGCACTCGCTATGTGATCTTTAGCCCCGCACTTATAGCAATGACGAGCCCTTACTGTTTCTCCTGCGTAGCCAACCTTTCTTTCTCTTGCAGGTGTTTGTTGTGCCGGTTCGTGACGCTTCTTTGCCATATTCTTCTTCATATTTTCGTAGACAGCTAGCTTCTCCTTTAGCACAGGATATGTAGTCACACCGTACAAGATAGCCTTATTTGGTTCATAGTCGGCGATCCCATCCACAATATACTGGATCGCTATGTAGTCGGCGAATTTGGCCCTTCTACCTAGCTCCTTCATAATGAGCATGTACTCATAGCATGACTCATCTTTTGTCTTCTTTCTCGCTGCCATTAACTCGTGTATTTCCTTGACATTCGAGGTGTCGGGGAATTCTTTTAACAAGGCAGTCTTAAACTCATCATACGATTTAAATACCTTTTCGGCCTTCGCCCACAGCTCCGCTGTCCCGGTCAGACAACGCCGCGCCACAATGAGTTTTTGCGTCGGTGTCCACCCGAACAGTTCTCCATTGTCGTCTAGGTCTTGTAGCCACTTTGAGGAGCTAAGCGTCTTGTCTGTGCCGTCGAACTTGCCGATCATTCCCTCGAATCCTGACATCAAATTAAAATACGGGGCTGCGCCACGTCCTTCTGCACTGTCGCCTTTTCTATCGTCTTGCATGATATAGCACCTTCCTCTTCACCTTAGATTTCAGCTTTCACCTTTGATCACCTTTACGACTTGTTCACGCCGCCATGTGCCGGTTCTCCAAAAATTTTCTAAATTTCGCTTTCTTCACGCGCAATCGTATTATATTTCCATCCCGGACGAGCCCCCAAAATGTAGGATGGAAATAATTGCTACGAATGCAGTTACAATAATATATTTCAACAGCCACAGTTTTCTTTTGTTCACCTTCGTTTTGGACGCCTTACAATCGACACGCCATTGTTTTATATTCTTTTCAAACGCACCAATCACAGAGCGTGAACGTTTCGTTCCATGCACTATAACATTTCTATAATAAAATTCCTACATATATATATATATATAATATATATATATATAATATATATACCTATATATATATATATATAAAGGTGGAATTCTGTAAGTTTGGATGTTTGTTACTCTTTTGTCATAAAATTACATGGCTTATAGCATACATAAGCTACATTTTCCAACTCCACGCGGGCGGATCCGCGGGCAAAAGCTAGCATGTACATACGCCGTTTTTCAATCACGACTCTACAACGTTAACATCCCAATACATCAATGGCAAACGAGTTTAGACACTTCTGCCAACCTCTTCGTCACCCTTGTGGGAATCGAACCTGTGACCTCAAGCTACCTTGCTATGCCTGCTAGTCAAGATGGCGGTCGTTTATATTATATTTGTATATAGTTCGCGATAGAGCCGTCTTAATGAAGGCCATTACTCCCCTTAATGTTACAATTTCCCTCGCTTATTTTCTTGGCATATAATAAATTGCTTGTTTATTTAAATGAATTTACGGTTGTTCAATATATCTTCACGCCTACCCCCGCTACCCTTTCAGAGGGGCCAGTACTACCTGTGCCCCTACTACACCTTCAGAAGATGTAGGGTCTTCTGAATGTAAGGATAACTTTATTCCTCACATAATATATACTATTATATATACTAGTTTATGTTTTGTAAGGATTATCAGAAAAATGTGTATATTTAGGAATATATGAATATACTATCTGTACCCTGCCACTTCGCTGTGGATATGTGACTGATGCAAAAAGTAGATAAAAACAATCCTTGATGCGGATTATATATCATGTTAAAATTTCAGCTCGATAGGTGCAGAACTTTTTGAGTTTTTGAAGCGTACACAAACCAATATAACATTTTTTTATATATAGATGTCGTTTAATACTGAATAATAGTATTTATTATTCACATTTGGCATAGTACCTGGATGACCGAGCTTAGCTCGGTATTATTCAGATTTATATTTTTTTCCTACTAATGACATACTTATGACAGCAGCCAAACACTCATTGGCTTAGTGTTTGTTGCTTAGCAACGCTTTATTGTTGCTGTGTCGGTAAAGCAGTGGGGAAATTCATATTCTAATGAAATTGTTGGAGATTTTCAATGCCTAAAAACACGGATAAAACTACTTTTTTTTTAAATGAAACCTAGCTAGATCGATTTATCGCCCCCGAAATCTCCCCCTCAACAAATTTCATGAAAATCGTTGGAGCCGTTTCCCAGATTCAGATTATAAATATAGATATATACAAGAATTGCTCGTTTAAAGGTATTAGATAGATAGATAGATAAAAAAGGTGTTATTCACTATAAAACGACACTTGGTATTATACCTAAATATACACAATTTTCTGATAATCGTTACAAGACTTGCAAGTTGTTTCGACTTTTCTGATGAGAAGTAAGTATTAATTTACCAACGTGCTAGGTGTTGATTCCATCAACATTTTCTTTGAATTTCTTCTCGAACGTATGCAGGTTTCGTTTCGAAATTTGTCATCATCGTAAAGCTCGTGGTATTAAGTTCTGTAACAGTTCTGTTCAGAGCTCAATGGTACAGTCAGGATTCGAACTTGTAATCTTTGCGTTGCACGTGATTATTTTAGCCACTTCGCCACCAGGGTATGCAAAGCTTTTAGCGCGATAACCAGTTATTTCTTGTTCAAATAGCGTACTTACTGTCAGACACTCGCGCAGTACATTATGTCACGGAACATTTAATTATTTTACATAGAGCCGCCTTTAGACGCCAATAAGGCTCACTCATTCATTCTCTTTATATTCCCAAAACCGTGACACTTTGAGGGCTCTGCAAGGACAAATAATTTATAAAATATATTTAACATATTTTTAGGCTATTCAATTGGTTTTCTATGTATTTTTCTATTTATTACGTCTTCAGGAACACAATACAGATTCGTAGTGCTTGGCTGTTTTAAGTAGTCAGTATTTTGGGTGGTCTAAAAGGTTCATCTTAAGCACAGTGATTTATCGCATCATGTGAAGTTTAACGGCGATTGAACGTAGTGAGTGAAGGAAAACATCGAGACGTTACCTGCATACGTCTGAGAAGTAATTCGAAAGCTAAATATGTATAATAGCGAGCGAGCCGGAGTACAGGCGATGGACTCGCCAACTGTCACGTTGGCACCTAAAATATATCTCTGGCGGAAAGTGACTGTATACATCTCTGCCAACTTTGTGGGTAGGCGTGAAGATATCGTTTATGTTATAGACATTCTCTCGCCAATGAAAACAAGTGCCTTACCGAAGTGTTCCAACGTTTTTGCGCATCACAAATTAGATTACGATTGAGTGACATACATTTAATGTTGGAACAGCCTTCTGAAGATTTAGGCGACAGTAATGAGATGAAAGTATAGGGGCCCTTTTGTTATCACATCGGCACGTCAAAGGTTAAAGAAGGTTCAACATTCTTACAAGGCTTTTTCAGATTTTGTAGCAATTTACTTTTCATCGTAGGAAAATTGAGTGCCAATTTGATGGATCGGTATAGTCTTAATATGGATACCATATTAATTAGTATTATTAATTATTGATCCATTTATTTCAGGCAACACAATAAAAGTACACGTACAAATATATACCTTAACCTCACATATATACAAACTGTATTTCAATACCTTAAAGACTAACATACATAATTAATAAATATGGGTTAGGTGTTTTCCGCTCTTGCGCGCATCCCTATAACGCCGGTACACGATTCCTGCAGGCCAGAAATCGGATTGGAAGAACATGTCACGATGCTTTGCAGGCATCTTGAGGCCGTACGATTTGAAATTTGTTTATCTCGCAGTAGCTGCAAGTGCAAATTAACGTGTGCGATAGATCTATAATAGCATGACATTCACTTGTCATTTTATGAAACATTCATTGATCAATTAACGAGTTCTTTTACAGGACGCTAACTTGTTTATTTTAGTTAGCACATCGATGGGCGAGTCCATCGGAGTGCCATCTGTCACGTTATAACCTAAAATATATCTTTACACGTCTGCCTATGCCTTCGGGGACCCTTGAGGGAATATAAAAATATATTTATCTTCACTCCTTACCACATGAGTCCCCGTAGGGGTAAGCAGTGTGTAGGTGGTACTCACAAACTCGTAAATTAAAATTGGGTTTTGCTATACATACATATACATATGTCATCACGCCAAGTCCCTAACAGGGTAGGCTAGAGGGGTAGTACAGAGCGCCAGTTCTCTCTAGACCTACATACCTATTTCGCTTCGTCCACATTCATCAGTCTATTTTGATTTTGCTATAACTGGAAGAAATACCTATAGAAAGCTTGAAGGGTAAGGCAGAGGGCCCGTATACTCAAGTCTCATCTCTCTGGCTCCATCCATATTCATCAACTCCCTCATTCATAGTCCCTAGTGCCATTTCGATTCTTAGTTGCTCGATTAGATCCAAAGTAGTTATAACTAGGTTGTGATGACTTTTGTTTTTACAAAACTTTCGAACAACACGATAAAATGGCAGATGTGTTAGAGAAGGTACAAATCTACAGATTTTGTAAAAGCATTTCTACGCCAATATACTTGATATACAATATACCTGAAAAGAATACGAATCCTTTCATTCGGATATACACTTTACATTAAAAGGTTAAAGGTTGCTTTTCAGTGGCAAAAGAAAAACGATAAAATATTTACTTAACTTTTTAGGAGAAACCGATATTGCGTTAAAAGATTAAAACCGCGAATGAGTCAACAAAAAGATTGCATTACCGAGTTTTTATTTTTTTGCTTAACCTTCGAAAAGGTTACATTTTATTTTATTTGTCTGTGAACAGAGAGCAATATAATAAAATTGGCGATAAGTATCCATCAATGACCAATTTCTGAGTATGAAATTCAATGGAAGACCAATTTGTGATAGATGAATAGGTCGTTATTATCGGGCCCCATGTTGGGCGCCAACATTTCTTTGGCAAGATTTTACCTTATTATATTTATCATTTGAAGAGTGCTCTGATAAGAAATATTAAATTTTGTCTACTAATTTCCTAAAATTACCAATAACTTTTTAATTTTTTGTGAATGATTTATAAGACTCTTGCGCCGGCAACGTCCCAGAGCTCAATCTGATTTTAAGCCTACAAAAATGTATTAAGTGTCTGATGAATTGAAGTAACGAAATGGGTTTGTAAGTCTAGAGCGAAATGACTTTCTTATCTGTCTGCCTACTTCGTCTTGGTGTGATGATATGTATGTAATTTAAATCTGACTTTTAGTGGTATTGTGTACAGACAAGAGCTAGAGGCTAATTATATATCCTCACGCCTTCCCACAAGGGTCCCCGAAGGGGTAGGCAGAGGTGTATAGGTAATACCTACACACCCACTTTCCGCCAGAGGTATATTAGGTGCCAACGTGACAGATGGCGAGTCCATCGTCGTTACTCAAGCACGACTATACATACGCCTTTGAATTTCTTCTCAGGCGTATGCAGGTTTCCTCTCGATGCTTTCCTTCACCGTTCAGCTCGTGGTGTGACTAATCACTGTACTTAAGTTCAGAAAAACTCATTGGTACAGTCGGGATTCGAACTTGCGACCTTTGCGTCGCAGGCAACTGCTCGAACCACTCGGCCACCACGGCTTTATTCTCAATAGTATAAGTGATACAATGTATCTTGTATAGTGTTCGTACTTTCGCCTTGTATCTTAACTCACTCAAACATCAATACTTTTTATTGGAAACGTGGCTGATCCAAATCAGTTTGTTAGACTACTATCAATTAACTAACGTAACAGTGAACATTATATAAATAACTAGCGTCCGTCCCGGCTTCGCACGGGTGGACATTATTTTTTTAACATTTTTGCATAAAATATATTTCTGTCTTGCAATTAAAATAGCCTATCGTGATAATGTGGCATTCAAATGGTGAGAGAATTTTTAAAATCGGTTCTGTACCTTTTGAGCCAATTCCTTACAAAAATAGTTACATAATTACAAACAAATTTATTTACAAATCTTTCCTCTTTATAATATTAGTATATGAAATACAATCATTAATTGTTTTTTATACCACTTAGGTGGCAAACAAGCATGCGGTCCGCCTGATGGTAAGCGGTTACCGCTTTTATTTACGTTTAGAAATAACCATAGTGACCGTGATCAAAATCAGTTTGTTTTACTATTACTAAAGTAACTTGACATAATCCAACGTGAAATTTGAAAGTAATATTCGGGAAGTGGACAATTTTCAAATAAAATTCCAGTCGAGATAACTCGATTCGTTTAGGCTTTAATCAAAGGGCCATTGTGAGAACTAATCTCTATAGCAGACACGTTTGGTTACTACGTTGTTGAAATATGGATGCCTTATCTTACATATATAACACACATATTACTTAAAGAAGTCTGTGGCCAAATAACATATTTTTTTGTGTTGTGATTGTGTTTTATCGTTAGATAAATAGGTTTCCAATAATTACCTCTTTGGGGAGTGGGAGGATTGTTATGCTGTATTGGCAGCAGAGGAATTTGTCCCTGCTAACACAGTATAACTCACCGGACGCGCAATTGATACTTCAGTATCGTGAGCGTAAATAGTCTACGGTAACCGGTTATCATCAGGTGGGCTATATGCTTGTTTGTTGTATAAAAAACATAGGGGCTAGTGTGGTGGCTGGGTAAGTATGCTCGATATTCGGTGACGTTCGACAAACTAGTTGGAATTGGAGCACTTGGAATCAGGGGCGGATATTTGTGCTATGAACACGAATACTTGTGCCAGTAATACAAACTTAGTCGTGAATGACGTATGTAGTTAAGTGTACCTGGGACTATTTACAATTGTGTTGAATTCATTTAAGAGTAAACCTGCATACGTCTGAGAAGCAATTCAAAGGCGAATGTATAGTCGTGCTTGAGTAACGGCGGCGGACTCGCCATCTGTCACGTTAGCAAACATACATACATATCACCACGCTGAGTCCCTACCGGGCAGGCAGAGAAAATACAGCGCGATTTCTCTGTAGACCACTTTCGCTTCGTTCACATTCATCAATCTCTTCATACACGTCACGTTAGCAGTTTATAAATAACTCTAACGGAAATTGGGTATGTGGGTACTACCTATACACCTCTGCCTACCCTTTCGGGAACTCTTGTAGAAAGGCCTGAGGATATTATATTGTACTACATTTAAATAGACTGTTTAAGGCCAATGAACTATAAATACCATAGCAAAAAGGTCATCATTATTAATGACCTTTTCTCAAGAGCATTGGAGCGCAACGATGCTATTACTGGGAGCTATTTGAAGCTCATTTGTTGAAAATTACATTGAAACTTTATGGACGACGCTATCGATATTAAATCTAAAACGCTTCGAAGATGTGGACAGTGGTATAATAGCGCCCTCATTTTACTAGTGATATATTCGTGTTCCAAGCATTAATTTTATCTAGGCTAGACTAGACTTGATATATGGGTCACATCTAAGAAAAAGTGTCTCTCATGACGTATAGGGAGGTCAAAGAGGTTGCCTTGGATAGAAGCAAATGGAAGGGACTGCATCAGAGACGCCGACAAGAGCCAGCTCTTAAATTTGTGATGAGACTAGACTTTAGGCCTTGAACTTCTTCTCCCATGTATGTTTTCAAAGGATACGCGATATCTCTGATGGCGATTCCATAAATTGTTTCTCAAGTACATCTATGTATATTCGTCATTTGCTCAAGTATATGCAGGTTTCCTCTTTGATGATTTGTCTTGGTGAGACTAATCCCTGTTCTCAAGTTCAGAAAAACTCAATGGTACACAGTCAGTATTTGAACTTGCGATCTTCAAGATTTTCGCATCACTCGGCCACCGCTTATATCATGAAAGGAGATAGAGTAAGATCACTTCTACATTTAATTTAGTGACAGGAATTTAAGCGTATCGGCGTAAAAAGAAGCGGACCTATTCCTCAGAAAACCTTTTTTTTATATACCACATGGTTGGCAAACAAGTATACGGTCCGCCTAATGGTAAACGGTTACCGCTTAACATACTCGCACGTTGCCGACCATGCAGTAATCTTTTCACGCCCTTCTTGAAGAACTCCATGCTTTACTCTCCAGGGAAAACCTCAACGGGGAGCTCATTCCACAGCCTGAGCGTTCGCTGAAGGAAACTCCTTTGGAAAAGCTACATGAACACGATAATAGACACGGGAGAAAAGCTAGTCAGAATAAAGAAGAATGAAAATAAAATCGAATCGTAACCATTTCAGTAAATTTCCATGCAACAAACGTTTGTTTGAAGTTCGTTGGGTCACAAAATTTTATTGGCTACAAATCCTTCGTTATTGTTGTGTGTCACGTCAAATGTACCGCTGTATTTATTTCTAAGGCCGCGGCTACAAAGGACTCCTCATGTGAAATGACAACGGAGTCGAGTCAACACAAGCCGAGTTCCTTTGGAAATTGGAGAGTACTGGCGCTGGGAAATAGGTCAAAGATTTGCTCTATTACTACTGCAGTTTCCAATAACTTTCTTTGTACTTAGAATTCCGACTTGATCGAAGCTCATTGCTGTAATTAATCTCTTCCCCGAGACGATGACGGAAACGAAGCAGACTTACAATGCGACAGGAGGAGTTCCAACGACTTAGATCAAATCGATCGGGCACTCAAGGATGAAAACCGGAGAGTACTCGAAATTCGCGAGCATGTATGATGAGACTGCTCTATCCAGAGCGAAATAGCTTTAAGTCTAGAGTGATTTGGAGCTCTACTCTCTCTGCCTATTCCGTACGTGATTCAGCGTTATCATATTATGATCTCTTACTTTAATCTATCTCTCATCTCTTACCTGACGGCCATCTCGTCCAGTGGTTAGAGATCCTGACTGCGAAACTTGTCGCGGGTTCATATTATATATAGTCGCCATTTGTCACGTTGGCACCTAACAGGTGGCGAAAAAAGGGTGTAGAGATAACTAGATACCCCTGCCGACCCCTTGGGAGCCTTGGGAGGACCCTTTTGGGAGGAAGTGATATACCTATATACCTCTCTTCACGCCATCCCACAAGGAAGAGGAGAAACGGTTTTTTTTTTGTTTTGCCTCTCGTAGCGTGAGTTCCGGGAACTTTTGCTACTTAACCGGTCAATGGCGAGACCTAGGCCTCCAGCCAGGTAGGAGGTGATACGAATACACACATACTATTTGTATGAAATAAACATTTTATTCAACCTATGGAACCCAGTGAACACATATCCTCACATATTCATCATCATCATCATATCATAAAATAATAAAATCATAAAAGCCGTGGTGGCCGAGTGGTTCGAGCAGTTGCCTGCGACGCAAAGGTCGCAAGTTCGAATCCCGACTGTACCAATGAGTTTTTCTAAACTTAAGTACAGTGATTAGTCACACCACGAGCTTTACGGTGAAGGAAAAACATCGAGAGGAAACCTGCATACGTCTGAGAAGAAATTCAAAAGGCGTATGTATAGTCGTGCTTGAGTAACGGCGATGGACTCGCCATCTGTCACGTTGGCACCTAATATACCTCTGGCGGAAAGTGGGTGTGTGGGTATTACCTATACACCTCTGCCTACCTCTTCGGGGACCCTTGTTGGAAGGCGTGAGGATATATTATTATTATTATTATCATCATATCATCACGCCGAGTCCCTAACGGGGTAGGCAGAGAGTAGCGCCAGTTCCAAATCAATCAAATCAAAATCTTTTTATTTCACATAGGCCCAGACGGGCACTTATAAAACGTCCAAAAAGAAGCACGGTTCGGGTTGGTCGCTTCCATGGAGAAGAACCGGCAAGAAAGTTCTCTCTAGACTTACCTATTCAATATGAAATATCGCCGATTGCAAGGAAAAGAGAGATGAAGAAGAGAAACCTGAGATGTAAATGTGGGAGTCATTACACCACGACCTAGTTCTATTACGTTCAATTAAGTCTTGCTAGAATCAATTATTCTAGTAGGTTTGTCCTGTATTCCATTACACTCGCAAAAATACGCGCATTTTAGATTGCATAGTGAATTGGGCGTATGCAAATCTGTACAATTTGTCGGCTCGCAGACGTGATCTGAATGGCATGTCCGTGATTCCTATTCACATAAATTTTAAGCGATTTTGAACAGGAAATTCTCTGATACGGATGTGTTTTCGTATTATCCCGATATTTATTTATAATAATAAATATAATATATCCTCACGCCTTCCCACAAGGGTCCCCGAAGGGGTAGGCAGAGGTGTATAGGTAATACCCACACACCCACTTTCCGCCAGAGGTATATTAGGTGCCAACGTGACAGATGGCGAGTCCATCGCCGTTACTCAAGCACGTTCATACATACGCCTTTGAATTTCTTCTCAGACGTATGCAGGTTTTCTCTCGATGTTTTCCTTCACCGTAAAGCTCGTGGTGTGACTAATTTTATTTATTTATTTATATATATATATAAATATATATATACATATTTCTGTATTTAAAAGAAATGATATATATACTCACGCCGTCCCGCAAGATCCCCGAAGGTTTCTGCTTTATAAATTATCCGTACCGCCCAGCTTCGTCCGGGCGAAACAGTTAAACTTCCTGAAACATGATCGCAGCGCCACCTATCGGGTCCAATTGTGATGTAAGCTATCCTATCTTTCAAGTTGGATCAAACTGCACACGGTGTGCAAATTTGATTGAAATCGGTTAAGTAGTTTAGGAGCCCATCGCGGACAAACAACGTGACACGTAATTTATGTGTATTAAGAAGATATATTATTACAGACAAAATTTGTTGAACACCGCTGGGAATTACTGAACCGGTCGACCGATAAAATCCATTTTATACTAATGGCGCATCAATAATAACTTATTTCTCCTGAGATTTATTCACTTAATAAGATAAAAATCTTCAAAATGTTAAAGTGAACGAAATTCCACGCAGTAAATACCTTGTCCCCATTGGTAGGGCATCGGCGTCATGTTCATCACTGTCCCCACTTCTGCAAAGGCAATGGTATCATCCTAACAGCATTTTCCCCACTTATAAGTTACGGGCGTCATATTAACAGCATTGTTCGCACTTATAGGTTAACGGCGTCATGAGAACATGTTAGCAGCAGAGTAGTTCCCACACACCCACTTTCCGCCAGATATTTAGTTTAGATGCCAACGTGACAGATGGCGAGTCCGTCGCCGTTACTCAAGCATGACTATTTGTACATACGCCTTTGAATGTCTAATCAAACGTATGCAGGTTTTCTCTCGATGTTTTCCTTCACTTTAAAGCTCGGGGTGTGACTAATCCTTGTACTTAAATTCAGAAAAACTCATTGGTAAAGTCGGGATTCGAACTTGCAATCTTTGTGTTGCAGGCAATTATTCGAAGACTTCCGCCATTGTTCGCTACTCAAGCACGACTATACATACGCCTTTGAATTTCTTCTCAGTAGGTTTCCTCTCGATGTTTTCCTTCACCGTAAAGCTCGTGGTGTGACTTATCACTTCTCTAACTTGGATATTTATCCAATATATGAGTTTTGGATAAATTTACTTTCCTTAATAAACAAATGTACTTACATACATATCATGACACGCCGAGTCTCTAACTTTATACATTCAATTGGAACTTATAATTGGAGCATATTGTTGGAGCTTAGTATATTGATCGCGTTGTTGATATCAAACATTAATTTGATGACTTTTCGAATGCATCCCCAGAAAGCGTAGGTAAAGGTATAATAAAGCCCACACTGTCCGTAGCGTGATATTACATGGCGAGTCTGTAGCCAGCTCAAAATCACTTGCGTTTTTTAGGTTCTTCTCAGGCTTCCTTAAGCTTCTTGCAAAAATTGAGGAACTCATTGCTAAAAATTACAAAGTTTGAACCAACATTCTAGAGAGGTGAGGTTTGAATTTAAATCCACTCCACCACTAAGGTTTCTAATTTGAATTTAGAATGGAAATGATTGAAAAGGAAATTAAAAATTAAGTGAACTCACATCAAAGTGCCGAAAGCAGTTCCTTGGACAAGAGGCTATGCGGCGCGATGCGGCGGGATCGACCCGAATGCGTTTGAACGTGACAGTCTACTTGCTCATCTTCAGCTAAAAAGTAATATTGAACGCTGCAACCACTCCCACCTGTCAGCGCAATCTCTCTATACCCTGGCATTTCGTCAGGTTTAAGAGACTTGCATCAGGGATGCCGACAAGAGCCCAGCTCTTACATTTATGATGATGAAGAGTTATTTTGACGTAAAATTTCACGTCGTACTCTTACTAGAGCCGTGCTGGGCGAGTGGTTCGACTACTGTTGCAAGAGACTTCAAGTTCGTATCCCGACTGTACCAATGAGTTTTTCTGAACTTAAGGACAGTGATTAATCAAATCATTAGCTTTACGGTGAAGGTTAACATCGAGAGGAAACCTGCATACGTCTGAGAGGCAATTCAATTACTTATGTATAGTCGTGCTTGAGTAACGGAATCGCCATCTGTCACTTTGGCAATTAAAATATATCTCTGGCGGAAAGTGGGTGTGTGGGTACCAATACACATTTGCCTACCCCTGCGAGTCCCTTATGGCACGGCGTGAGGATGACGGGCTTGCGAATAGTCAGGTTGGGGACCCTGGCTGTCACACAACGCGGACCAAGGGTTGGCGGGAGCCCGAGGTAACTCGGGCTTCAAAAAGCATAGTGAGGTTACAACGGGCGAAGTTAGGCACCCCTAGTACTGGTGCGTTCCTTAGGAGCCCCCCTATATTCACAGAGGATGGCCACATTCGTACCCCTTAGGATGGTCGGGTGTCTATAAAAGGTTTCCGCATCGGAAAAAAAGGCATAGTAAGCGTCCTCATGCAGACTGCATACTCGGTAGCCTCTTTAGAGGTATTCAATAAAAATTAACACAGCTAATTGAGCAAGTATACTTCCCCGTTTGAATGCTCCACGATCCCAACCTACAGATAGCTATCATGGCACAGAGTACTCAGTAACTCGGACTCCAAATAAACATAATCGAACCACAGAGTACACGTCGATATGGTGACTACTATTTATTTAGTTTGTGACAAAATTGGTACTACCATTGTATTTATTATATAAGCCAGTTTGATACTGGCTGGAAATGCGGTTTCATCCACGTAAAACCTGATGTTATGAGTAGTTTTTTTTCTCGAATAATTATAGGTATGGGTATTTATTTATTATCTATACACCTCTCTCTACCTTCTGGAGAACCTTTTGGGAAGGCGTGAAGTTATAATTCTTAATTTTTTTAAATCTGTTTCTTTTTAAAGCTCTCAAAACAATGATCCAGAGTTTATATCTCTCTCTTTTTTGATTTGTTATCTTTGGAGATATTTGTTTTATTATATCGTCATAAAGACATAGTAACAACAACCAATAACTTCTTCTAGAAGGCAACTGTACTATTTCCTGAGACATCCTGAATAGTGGGATTTTTCTAACATCATATTTGCTCTCTCTTCCGCAGATCACAATGAAGACCCGTGACATAGTCCTGATTGTGATCCTGGGCTGTGGCACTATAGCCGTCCTTTTCGCCATCGCAGCTTACCTGTACATCAGGCACAGGCGGAGAAAGAGAGAGGACGACGAAGATGGTACCAGCTGCGCGATCAGGTAATGTCACAAAGGTTATAAGTTTCCAAATTTGAGGGATGTCTGTTTCTCTTTCACGCAAGAATTAGTGAACGGAATCTGATAAATCATTAGCACATAGATAGATTTGTAACTAGTATTTGTAGGATGGATTTTTCCCGAAACATACATACAAATACATATCATCACGCCGAGTCCCTAACGGCTTAGGCAGAGAGTATAGAGCGCCAGTTCTCTCTGGACTTGCATATCTCTTTTGCTTCGTCCAGAAACAACTAAATGAATTCGATTTTTACGGGGTGAAACCTATATGTATAAATCAATCGCTACTCATTATTAGTCTCACCATGGTAAGCGGTTACCGTCGCCTATGGACA
>JACCPG010010183.1:0-25311 GCA_016069955.1 Drepana arcuata | reverse complement strand
GCCTGATGGTAAGCGGTTACCGCCTATGGACGCTTGCAACACCAGGGGTATCACTCGCGCGTTGCCGACCCTGCAGGAATCTTTTCACACCCTTCTTGAAGAACTCCATGCTGTACTCTCCAGGGAAAACCTCAACGGGGAGCTCATTCCACAGCCTGAGCGTTCGCGGAAGAAAACTCCTTTGGAAGCGCACAGTGCGAGACCTTTGTGGTTCCAAGATATGGGGATGAATTCCCCGTCGATGGCAAGAGGTGCGATGGTAGAAGTGCCCAACTAGTGCAACCTCCCCAGAGCCAGTGTTACTTGACTGCTATCTTCTACCAGACGTTGTACTGCTCTAGTCAGGCCACTTCTATTCTGAATGTGAGATTCGTTCAATATATAGAAAAATCGTCCGGACACAGCGGCTGGCGACGCTTTTTATTTTTAAATTGTTATTCTGAATCAACTGCCGAAATAGGGATGATTAGGAGTGTCCCTATTTTGCCGTTGATTCCCGTTGGTGACAAGCGGGATTGATATGTAACACCTCTGCTTATCTCAGTTGTGATTGACAAACCTATATGGAAGTATAGGTAGGATATAAAGAAGAACCGACGATCACGGTAGGTACTAGACGATAGCATTGACTTGGTAAGTTTGGAGGTACTCAGACTCAGAGTCCAATTATGTTTGCGAGAGAGGTGTGAAAGTGTGCTTAGTTAAAGTCGTCGCGCGCCGCGGGGGGGCTGGCGAGTGGCGGCGAGTGCTTTGTTTGCGTGTGCAAGGGCCGGCTCGTGCCGGATGGAAATATAGCCTTCAGTGGAGCACCCTCCGCCCGCAGGGCTGCCACCCAGCGGTGGACGCTTGGGCACTGCCACATAGATAGTCATCACCAAACGGTCACATACAAAAATGCTGCACTTTATCATATTGCAATTATAGCTAAATCGCCCCTTTTGTGTTTTAAGTCTTCCAAATAATTTTTTACGACTTATACGACGACTTATATAGATTATTTTTATAAATTAATAATGAAAACAAAATCTTATAACAAGTTGTACACGCACCCTGTCCTACTGTGGATTAAAATGTCAGAATGAATATATTTAATATGGACTATATATTTTTTTTATAATATGGTCGAAGCGAATGAGGTAGGTATGTAAGTCTAGAGAGAACTGACACTCCTCTCTGCCTACTCAGTTAGGGACTCGCCGTGATGATAAGTAATTAATATATTATGTAATAATATATGTATGCGTAAGTTGTTGTTGGTGTAGCAACCCTGAGCGGGCGAAAGTACATCCTCCGGAACAAGTATTCGACATTAACATGAGCGGCGCCCTCACAGAGCAAACGTAATATCGCGGAGAGCGCTCGAGCGGCGGCTCTCAACAGTGAGAGGCTCCGGCTTGCTGCTGGCGCAGGTGCAGGGCTAAGGTGCGTGGGCTCCCACAACTGTGTGACAAACAAGATGGTACATGTGAGTATATAAACATAGATTTAACCACGTTGTCACTTTTCAGCTTGATTAGATTTCTCGTAGCGTAGGTGCCTTCGATACGAGTGCCAAGTTGAAGCATTGGTCGTTGTGATGCATGCGCGAGGGTACCGCGCGAGGCTGCTGTGAGGGCCTCGCCGGCCAGTGAGCATGTTCAACAATCAATTAGCAGGCCGCGCTGCCAGTTCTTTGTGATGCAAATGGCGGACCCCCCGCACGGCGCCTCTGAACTGCGCGACTCTTCACACTCGCGCCGAACAACAACACAACAAGCTGCCGCGCGCACCGACCCTCGCTTTGTCTTTTATAATGTCCTCATCTACATTAAGTACCCGATGAGGATGCATTACAATGGAGTACCATCTGATGAACAGGAAAATACATCCAGGAACATATCCTGATACATACACAGCAGCCCTTGTCCATGCGGTCAGTGCTCATTATTTTGACATCGCCTTTTATATTTATGATTGAATACAAAGCATTGATTAGTTAGAGATATATTTTGATGCCAGCGTGAAAAATGGCGAGCCCATCGCTGCTTGTAAATCACTATATATAAATACTTCTTTAATTTTTTGCGAAATGTTAAGCAGATTCCTGATATAGCCCTGGAGCGCAGTGTGATGAATCACTGTACTAAAGTTCAGTACCTACGAAGTCATTGGTACAGAAATTTTACTTGCAATTTCTACAAACTTTGCGTTGGAGGCGATTACTCTAACCATTTGACCGCCAAGAATATGATGATGATGATGTGGTCTGACTGATGTCGGTCATGGCAACCGTTTCAACTCTGATTACGTTATCTCTCGTGCACTCGCATGTAGCTAATCTTCATCTGGAAGATTCTCGCATATTGCGGATATAGGAACACACCATTACCTATATCTAATAATAATAGGTAGGTACCTACGGCAATCATTGCGCAGTCAAGCAAGGAAATTCTTAAGTATGCGTAATCAATCTCTTTTCACATTCAACATCTCGGGGTACATTTTATTAAGCTTTTGACTGTTTACTGTCAATGTTGATTGAACAAATTTCAATAGTGGGCCCCATTGTTTAAAGCTGCCAAGCAAATATTGTCCGCGCGCAATATAGCGAGGGTCCCGTCCCGCCGCTCGCGTAATGGCGTGTCAATCAATCGGTGATTGCGCAGCGGTCGCGTGGCGGTCTAATGAATCGCTCGTCGATACACAAACACACAAACACTGGCCGGCCTTTGATGGGCTCAATGCCGCCTCGGGGGGCGCTCGTTATACACATCTCTGCCACCAATACGCACGCATTCTCTCACTCTCTCTCCACGCTGCGGCGCTGGAACACAATCACTCGCTAACTATTATTATGCTATAAAGCGATCTGCAACGCAAGATCCAATTACTCGTGTGAACTTTCTGCAATAACCGCACGTTTATTAATTGTTTGATATGTCGCCACAACAATATACCTGAGCCTTCGAACCCTTTACTAAATACTAGCGTTCCGTCCCGGCTTCGCACGGGTGGACATAAGATTTTTTTTATAAAAGAAAATATTGCCTATGTCACTCCGGGTGAATGTAGCTTTCCAATGGTGAAATAATTTTTCAAATCGGTTCAGTAGTTTCGGAGCCTATTCAATACAAATATACTTACATACAAATTTTTCCTCTTTTATAATATTAGATAATATATTAGTATTGACTAAAACGTTATCAAATAATCCATACATAATCATAATAACATAAGACAATAAAATTTTGAGCTGTGCGCAGCTTGGCGGCTAAAGAGTTTTTAATTAATCAGTGGGAGCGGGTGCCGGCTTAACGCCGCGCAGTGAGCCGGCTAATGAAGCCTCTTGCGGACTCCTCGCCTGCGTGGGCCAGCGAGCTGTGTCCCTACACCAGGCTAAATGTGGCCGCACCAGTAGTACCTATACCTATACAATCTGGGAAACTTCTGTACCATTCAATGCATAGAAATCGGCCGTAGGTACACTTCAATGAGATTTACTCTCCGACCATTTAGGGTCCGCAACGCGCAAGCGATACACCTGCAGTTCCAAGGACCCATTGGCGTCGGTAACCGCTTACCATTGGGCCGCGTGCTTGTTTACCACCTTAGAAGAATTTAAAATAAAGAAAAATGACCATACAGTCGAAACAACACAACACACTACATTATGTTAGTGGTAAATATATTTTAACATATTTTTTTTCTTTTGACATTTCAAATTGACGAAATCTGGGTAATTGGGGAAACTGAATGCGTTCCAGCGAGGTGCGTGTACCGTGTTGTAGAGCAACAAGCAGTGCGCGTGCTTGGTGTGTGGTTGGGAGACAAGGGCCGTGGCGTAATTAAAACGCGGCCAGCCAGAACAACCCCCGGGCATGTCAGCGCCACGGACCACATCAACGACTGCGAATTACCATTAACTCAATTGATTCACACATCTCCGACAAGCCGCTCTCTCCGGTTGATCTCATCATCTCTTGTTTTGTCATTATGAATTGACAATGATAATTGGAAGTCCTTTTGAATTTCAACAAGTGAAGTGCGATTTTCTTGACGCCCTCCATGTGTTATTAATACGATTAGTCAAAGTCGAGTCTTAAACCGATATGAACCTACATCGTATGACAGAGGGAGTCTCACAACATAGCACAGTTGCTCCAATATGTGACAAAATAAAAGAGAAAGCTAATTAAGAATACAACATTATAAGTTGTCAAATTGTATACCTTATCTTTGCATAGAGATCTGCTGAATCCATAAAGGTATGCGTTTAGTATATTACAACTTTTTTATTTTATTTTGTTTATCAATAGCTTATGATAACAACACACCGCCATTGTTCGGAGTAGGATTTACTACTTTTAATAATGCTGTCATAGTCATGTGGTTCCTTTACCACTTGGTCACCCACAACATCTCGAAAACAACTGTTATATTTTGTGATACACCGTGTATAACAATTGGCTGAAGATTTGAAGTAGCATAGTAAGATGTCGGATATTTGAGGGTACAAATAGCACCGGAGGCTGAGGGAGCAGCTCGGGACGTGTTAATGGCGACAAATGGCCCGATGCTATCTGGTCGGGAGCGCGCCACACCTGCCATCGCCGCGTGAATCAAACCGCAGCTATGATGCACAGCCTCCATGCACTATGCGCGAAATACAATTGACGTTATTTTGAAAAAAAGCAAGCCAACTTTATTATTGCGACACTTTATATAACAAATGTGATATATAGTTTATACCAAGTGCTTTCCAGTTTTACGCACACAAGAGGTACTCGTGTCAATAATTAAGTACCTATCATCTCGCTCTAATACATCTATAGCAGCATCGATTGTTTATCAATATCCGCGTATGAAACACTTGATTCTATTATAAATTTGGCTCCAGTGTAACTATGTTTGTAGTGAGGCCAAAGGGTTGGACAGTTAGTTACAACCCGAACGCAAGGGTTTGCAAATGTTAGATCACCGAAGCCGGTGTAATAAATTGGAATATTAATATGATATTATATCCAAGCAGTTAAATCCTCTCTCTCTCAAAAGGCACTCACAGTGGACGATATTCAGGGGGCTATAACGGATTCCCGCGTTATATTCGGAGACACTCGTCGGGTGCGAGTATCGATGTGAGTCAGGTAGGTACTCCTCGTCTCATGCCCTCTCCTCGCGAGTACCTGGATATAGGAGAAGACTCTAATCACCACCATTCATGGCGACCCTGCAATATCTGGAAAATTGTAAAAGAGCCCAGCTGAATGAATGAAGACTACACTGTAGGTTTAATTAATGCCGTTTCCCGTGACTAAATGTAGAGTGGGTCCAGTGAAAAAGATGACCACGCTCGAAGCACCCGCTGTCTTGTAATAAATAACCACATGAAATACCTATATTTAAAAAGATAATAATTAATTATTATTTCAGTACCGAGGTATATTCCAGACATAATATGTCTAGGCGTAGTCGAAATGACTAATCCACCGAAAAGTGCCAACATCGGCTTAAAGATTATATTCACGTGATTATCATAAACTAAAAATGATGTTAGTTGACCAGACTAGCTCTACAGAACATTTTTAGTTTTATAAAAGTTAGCACGATCAAAAATAATGTCATCGGCGTAGGTACTCGATTAGCGTCGGCTGCCATGCGCCCACGCACCGCCGTCGCGGCTATGATTAGTGTGGGAGCCGGGAGTACCACACGTCCCGTACCCGGCTTCAACAACAATAGATTTTTTATCGCCATCTACCTTCCTCTGAAAAAAAATATCACAATTTGATTGGATGCGGACAGTTTTTTACGTTCCATAACATTTTCAAATGTTAACCCTGACACACACAAAGGCGAATAAGTTTAATTACTCTCATTGCAGCCATGTTGCCTTCTCAACTGTCACTAAATACCATTGAGTGACATCATGGCACCGCATCAGACTAGTGCCAGTGGAACATAGCACCCTTTGGTGACAAATGCTATTCGATGAAATAAATACTATATTATTTGCAATGTATCACATTGCGTGAAGGCAATGGCTGTGATTTATTTATTTATTCAATAATAAACAGGGCTTCCGAGATGGTGCGACAACAACGGGATGAGCGTTAAGGCACAAATCAGTAAGACAAATTGATTACTACTCGTTACCCATCGACGAGGAATATACCTCTAGGCAGTACAGCAGCCGCCATGTGACACTCGAAGTGTCCTCGCTGGGTAAGAGGTACAGTGGCGGCTGCTGGCGACATCGCAAATATTGGGTCGATCGGGCGGTATGTATCTGAGACATATTGAAACGCCATATTTTAAGATACCTAAAGTGATCAATACAGTGGTTTTCAAGCGAAGTGGATAGGCCACAGCGCGCTTTAAATTGCAGATCGCGGCTGGGTGAGATGAGAATATTTTGTATATTTAAGTGGTGCCTCTGTCATTGAATGTGTAAAATAATGTGAGCATTAGCATGAGGTCGTTCGTGTTGACGTGTGATCGATGGCGGCGCGCCCGCTGCGGCTGGCGGCTGCTGCGGCGGGCACCGTTACCTACAGCATTATCATTATATGGGCAGTCCACTGCTGCCGTGACATCCAACACTAGCTTGTACTATATTGTACACTTGTTTTCTCCCAATATTTAAGTAATTTTTATCCTATATCGTGATATAAAAGTAATCAAATGCCACACCGATCCATTGTAATATATAATGTGCTAAAGACAGGGAGTAGAGACATGAAGTAGTTTGTCTGCGAGTGGAGTCGCAGGCTGTGCTGGTAGCGAGTAGAGCGCCTGAGAAGCTCAATATATGCAGAGCGTGCGCATACGCTCTGCATATATTGAGCTTCTCAGGCGCGCTAGGAGTGGCAACGGTGACGGACATTTTAAGAACTCATCAATATTTGATCTGTTGATCGTTTGAGGCACATTTGAGTTGCAGATGACCTGTCACTCCCTGTCACCCCCCCCCCCCTCCCCTCTGGCCCGCCCCTTGACCTCATTGATATTCCTGCTTACAGATTCAATTTAGAGGACAAACGTCGTGTTTCAGTGGTCATTTTCGATGATACCTAAATATCTGGCCGTGAATAGCACTCCGCGAATTACTTACATGACGTAAGTATACATACATATAGTGTAGACACCTACTTTCGGTGCTGTGTTTGAGGAGATCATAATATTTTTTTTCGTTTGCATGTTTATTTACCTAATTATTGCACAGAAATCGGAATATAAGCTGTGAGGCCATAGCTCGGCTACAAACAGCCGGCTGGCCACTTCCTAGTATTTGAGGCTGCGCTGTCAATGCGTACAATCTCGCCAAAAGTTCGGAGAAGGCGCGACCTTCGCGAGAACCAAAAAACACTCCGGTCCCGTTGCTACCTGTTACATCGATGGCATCGGATGTCACTGTAAAAAATGAGTTTTTTGTTCTTCACAAAACATTTGTTAGCACGTTAATGGGTAGCTCGGAGGCTGGCTGTACTGCCAGCACCTGGCCGCAGCTACTGTTGGCAGACACTGACATCCGTGGCCACGCACGTGCATAGACCTGCATACTTTTGTGAAAATTGTCACATTAACTTTTTGACATGGATATAGTGTCAGCACCGGTCTGGTCTAGTCAGGCTAACATACCGCTCAATGCACTGCGGCGCCTTAGTCAAAAGCCAGCTTTATTATTTTGAATACCTGTCAGATGAACACAGCATAATAGATATATAGTATTCATCGGACCCTCATCAAGAGTGACACACTCGGAGCATCATTGGACAAAGTGCTTATTACAGTTCCCTCTGTTGCGGTGATTTATACCAATTCGGTGTCGGAGTCCGCTCCGTGAACAATGACCCGACCTATGCACTACTGGAACAAACAAAACAAAGCGAACGAATTCCAATACGGGAAAAAATGCGGCGAGATTTCTTTAGCTTCTTTACGAACAAGGGATGTGCGTGATGTATGGCGGTCGCCATTGTGCGCCGCACACTATGATTTATCCATCGACCACTACTGTTGTGCTTTGTTCCTCGGCTTCATAAGCTGCTGCAGGCGCTGCCTCCGCGACACACTGGGTCACGTGATCACACACACACACACACACTGCCCGCTGCACTCTGATGCAATGCGGTCCATTCATGTTGACATACATGTTGGTCATCTCGTACGAGTCTACTGCTCGGAGCTGCACATCTAATGAGTCTCTATAACGGGATGACACGAGCAGATTGAATTTTACTGTCCATTTCTATTGCAAGCTTAGCATTTACTCGTACTTTCTTGGTATTCATCATTTAGAGGTATTTACAATCACTCAGTATTGAATTGGGTAAAATAACATTCATCATACTACATACATACATCATCGTGTTTTTAGTCTGAATAGCCGCTATGAGCCGATAGCTCAGTCCTTGCTTGGAGGAGTAAGTCCTGGCAGGTAGTCTATGGCTACTGCAGCTCGGACGACAAGCGGTGTGATTATCTCTATGAGTAGGCAGGCGCACACACTCGGTGGCACATTAAGGTAACACTGGTCATAGCCTGCCTTTTCACACCCCCCCCCCCCTTCCTTCCCCTTATGTTCAGGCACCGTCGTACAAAAGTACGATATTAATTTCAATGTTATTAAAAACTTGATTGTTCCATATAAGGCGTGACGTCAGTTAGGCCCGTCAACGCGATAATCAGCCTGTCACCAATGTTTGTTTACGTATACCATATCTATAAGTGGTAATTGCAGCCGAGAACAGGCTTTTTATATACACATGTAAGGATGACCAACGAGCTAGTCTGGAGGTAACCGGATACCGTATTATAAAGGCGCTTGCAAATCCCGGGAATTAGGGAGATCCGGTGTTACCTCGTCCGCTCTGCAGCAACTTGCTCAACATCACCGGAGACCTCGGCAGCGAGGGTGCTTGAAGCCTCAATGCCCAACGGACAATCAACCGGTCGTCACGTTACAAATTACGAAAGACGTGAATATTCCTGTTAACTAGCTTATGATGATGCTTTGCCAATTCGCATATTCCAACCTAGCTCTATGTAACCCGCAAGGCAGCTTTGTGTGCCTTGCCGTCACAAACGACTTACTTTGCGTCGATAACCGGCTATATCCAATTTCCAGTAAGATGTGTTTAGCCTGTGCATTGTCCTCAGTACATTGCCGTCGTATTGCGGCACCGAAGGCTTAAAAATATCTTCCTTCTATGACTTAACAATCCACAATAGCCCGCGAATCCAAATAAAAAGCCAAGTTGGTCGGCAGCCTCGTTGCGCGGCGTGGGGTGGGCAGGGGGGGGCGGGCCGGAGCCATAAGTTACATGCGTATGAGCGGCGGCGTTGTACGAAATAAAAGGGCGCGGGACAATGCAATGGCGCGGTCAATACGGGAGCTGGCATTTGCATATCGAAGATCGACGCCGCGCAGGGCTGGCCTCCGCCGCGCTGGTGGCGGGATGGCGAGTCTACAGCCGTGGCTCAGGCTGGCCTTTGGTCATGGCTCCAAACAATGCCCCGTAAATACCGGGACGTAAGGAGCCCATTCGTGCGGCACTCAATTACAGACGTTACAATAAATACAAAACTTGTCAACACAACTGACACCGACGGCCATTAATGAGCAAGAAATGCTCTCTTTGTGTCTATCCTTTGAATAGACATCAACGAGCGTACCGCGTTGTAGTCGCTTAAAGATATGTACGTAATGTTTCTTGGACGCCGTTTAGCTTGGTAAAGGACCCCGCGAGGGATATAGCCTGCTATAGCATGTTTGAAGTCAGGTATGCGCGATTGACACCTGCCTCCGGTGTCTAAAAACCTCGGTGACCGCTGTCCATCAGGAGGGCCGAATGTGAATGCAATCAGCATTAGTATGTGAGCAGCCCAGCCCAGTCAGCCTGGAAGGCAGGCAGCCCTGGCGGCGCAGCCACACGCCGACAAACTATTGTTATGCGATCCGTTCTCACTAGCTTTGTTCCTTCACAACATATTAGCATTTCCATCCAGCTTACAACTTCCACAAAAATACTAGCAATTGTTTCCAACAGATTAAATATTTCGTTGAAAAGATATTCACAGTATATTGATTTCTGAACATATTGTAAATTTTAGCTCCAAATATGATATTTATATACGTAGAAACGTGATAGCCGAGTTATATGTATGTACAGGCTATATAACTCAGCGGCAAGTATTTTGTGCAGGTTCGAATCGCAGTGGTCGATACCTATGAGTCTTTTGAACTTAAGTAAAGTGATGTGCTTAATGATATTGATATTTGTACTACATGGATGGCTTATAAGAGTACTAGTCGACATCACCTGTAGTATTTGACTGCGAACATTTCTAAGGAAGCCCTCCCTCATTCGAGCAGTTGACAGCTAGCACTAATACTGATTGTAATCCCTTGTCCCGTACCTGCTGCCTATCCTATACGTACTACGAGCCGTTCAATACGATACGACACAGAGCAAATCGCGAGAATAGTACACACATATTTTCTGTTGAACAACAACATGGCTCACCAGTACCATACACTTCCAGTGGGGCCCGGAACGCAAGAAGCTTAGCACGGTGAGTAGGGGCAAGCAAAGAAAATACTTTCTTGACTTACAGATCTCGCTTGATTCACATTCATCAGTCTCTTTATACATGCTCGCGTATGTCGAGCACCTCTTCTAGTCGTTCCCATCCTTGAGTGTCTGATCGATATTATCTCAGTAATTGGAACTCGGTCTGTTTCTTCTGCGATACACTTTCGTATTGCATTTGCATATTTGCTTGGTTTAATCTGTTGTTCAATATTCCTTCACTCATCCTTTCTATATGTCCAAACCAATGTAACATGCCTTTCTTCAATCACACCCTCGTTCACGCCAGTTGCTTTGCGAATCTCTTCATTGCGGATTCGCTCTCTTATAGTTACGGCGCACATTTGTCAAAGGGAACGCATTCTCGCTCAAATGTGTAATGTCCATCAACGAAGATATATACAATAATACTATATAAAATGGAATATAAAGTACAATAAATAACAATTACAATATTCTTAAGATTAATTCACACGTAAGGCTGGCGACGTGTGGCTCGGGGTGTTGCGTATCCGGCCTCTGAATCGCCGGAAAACTACACCTTTGGCCAAAATTCCTCCTAAGTGAAGGTCGACAGCTGGTCGGTCGGAACTCTTACCACAAAACAGTTCAAATTCACATTTTAGCGAGATTCCAACCGCTCGACCCTCGGATAGAGTTTGGACTTCAGGAGGATATACTCCTCGACATGGCCCCATTCCCTTTCATACTTGTAGTAATCTTTCTTTCTTTCCTTAATATTTTTTTTAAGTTCCTATTTAAGAACAATTTCATGTTATTGCCGCTCGATGTAAATAATAAAACCGTCCGCTATAGAATCCCAACATTATATTCAAATATAATCTTTATCATTGGACAATTTAACATATTGGATGTGTCGAAGGCACTTGCGTCAGAAGTGAGTATCCATCATGACTGTGATCACGCGGCGCCACGTGACCGGCGCCATTAGCATGCATTTGAATTGACTGACGCTTCCACTACAGTTGCTCTCCCAGTCCTTCGCCTACCTACCTACCGCCTCCATATACCTACCTGTACCGTACACACTAAGGCATACATTATAGCTAAGTAAGTGTTGACGACAACTTTCTAGGACTAGCATCGTTTGATGTCCACATTGTCCACGAAGGCTCAGAGGATAATATAGAGACTGCGGGCTAGTTACCCGTGGTGCCTAATAGCTTCGTCACATCATGTGAAATAATTCTATTGTCGAGTTATCCATGGGATTACTAAAATAGGCGGCGATAACCGCTTACCGTTAGGCGGGAGTGTGATTGATGAACTTTTTTGATGAGCATCTTACCAGGAATACCATGTTAAGCTGCATGTGTGCGTGTGTGTGTGTGTATGTATGGGTGTGTGTGCAGCCGCGTCTATCGTCGGTCGGAGGCAACTCTCGCATCGGACCCGCTTTTTGCGTCCGCGTCCCGAACTAATTCCTAAAATGGTCCCGGTCTAATGTATAATTCAATTGATTCCATTAGCCGAAGTTTTTCACCGGTGGCCGGGTCACGCAGCAATACATATGTATGGGCGCTCTAATAAATTGCTCGGAGCCGCGTTTTTACTCCGCGGTGGCTGCGGAGCTGCCTCCAGCTCCCAGCGGCAGGTTCCGCCTACTATGCAATCAGAACATTAAGCTGCAATGCTTATTATTCGGCCCATAATGAAGTGGCAGCTCAGTCTCAGTCTAGTGCCTATCAGAGCAGGCAAATGTGGAAGACATAATAAGTACTCTGCCACGTTTCTTCCTGTGATGTTTATGGTCCCGTACTTCTCATTGAGTTGTACAAAAGTACGGACATAATAGGACATTATCGTGTCCGCGGAAGGCGGCGATCGGAGTCACGCGACCGGCGAACGATACCGACTTTCTTTACGACAAAACACTTCGGTGGAAGTTATATCGCCAGGGCATTACGCACAGATCATTAAACTCTATAGTCCTCTCTTCGGTGAAAGCACTGCTATATTTTATTACGTACGCTTTGACAACCCTGTCCGTCGAGCTGAGTGTAGCCACCCCAGTGACCACCTCGCTGGCGGTACAATATGCACCTTATACGTAGGGTTTGAGGTTTACTTTGATTATCATTGAAATCAATGCTCAGAGGGTTGTGCCATCCCTATACTAGTGAGTTGTCATTATTTTATGACATTCATCGCTGCATTGGTCACGCCGCGCGCCCGTCGTTCCTCACGTTTGTTTTTTAAATCTTACGAGCCGCTTAATGGTTAGCTCCTCCCACCCTCCCTCCCTTCCTTTTGCCAGGTACAGTTAGATTCCAAAAAGAGTCCCGGTAATCATTGCAGTAACAAGTTACTACTGAGAAACAGTGCTATTTGGTTGCGATCTTCTGTAAGACCCAGCTGTTGCTCTAGTTGGGACATGCATGTCCATGTTTCGTGGTTACATCAATTAATTCTTCAATTGTATTAACAAGACAGGGATTACCGATTACAGGTTTTTCCGTTCGAATTTACAGCTGACTGGGGCAGGACCTCCACCTAACTGAAGTCCGTAGCCAAATAACACAATTTATTGTGTTTTGTTCCGACGCGGTGAATAAGGTCTGAAGTAATGAGCTCTTTGGGGAGGGGGAGGGGATTGTTATATTGTGTTGGCAGCAGAAGGATTAGTCCCATTATGTTGCCAGCACAGTATATCTCTTTGAACACAGAGTGACAACGCGCAAGTAATACTTCCGTGGGCCGTATGCTTGTTTGGCACTGTTGTTTTATAATAAAAAAATATATAAACGTTTTGGAAATCTATCAAGTCGCCTCACTCCCCAATCCTACGCACTCACTCAGCGCTCAACACACTCTTGGAGTCTAACCCTGACTATGACATGTTCAATAGTAGTAGTCTATGGATTGTGACGTGTTCGCGGATAAATGGCAGGCGATAATGGCGGCGTGCCATTATAGCCATTAAGTAAAGAGTAAAGTAATATAGACTGAAACCTGTACCTATGTCGGAGTATTGTGAGACGAACGAACGACTGTAGTCTTCTTTTTCTATTTGCTAGTGCCAAGTGGCTTGCAGACGTTCGGATTATAAATAAATAGTAATACATTTATAGTCATAAATAAATAAATAAATGAACATACCTACAATATTTACAAAATGTTTTTTTTATCAAATATATTTATATAAAATAGCGCCATCTATACAAAGTTAATTGAAAATACATCCACGTCTATAAATTTTCGACGCAAAGGTCACGTTATAACACCATCTTTGGTATGATGTATGAACTACAATAAGGTAATAAGGTAGTTTGGTTTCCAAACAGTTTTTACTAACCAAGCTATGTTGTATACTCAATAAAAGACTTTCACAATAAAATAAATAATAGTTTAAAAAAACTAAAAAAATACACTTTTTATAGAAAATCCAACTAAAACATAGATTTTTAGTGATTATTTTAGCGATTACTTTAACGATTATTACGTAGCGTATTGTCAAGTTTATCTTTCGAATCAGCATCAGCACCTTTGCTTAGCAGTGCAAAAAGCGTATTAAAAATGAATATAAAAAATCGCTGATCCTGATTATCCTAGTAAGGATAACGGGTCAAAATGTTTAAAATATTGAATTGTCATCGGTCCTTAATAAGTATGCCAAATTTCGAGTTAATCCGACGTTTTGAAGGGGGTTAAAATCATGTTCAAAGATTCCGTTACATACTAACATACATACGTCTCAAGCTAATAAAAAGCGTATTAAAAAGGAAGAACTGAATGTTGTTGTAACATATCTTACAATGGTTGTACTACCGATGAATACCTAATACTTATAGCAAAGTTTATGCTCATTTTCATAGATGGCGGTTCAGTCGATAAATATAAGAAGGATGTCACTTTATCTCCTTTTCACTTTTCTGTCTTCTTTTCACTTGTCTCTTGTTCACTTTTGTGTGTGTTTGTATGTTTGTGTTGTGGTGTATTGTATTTTAAAATACTCACCAAATGTGTCATTTTCGACAAAATGCTACTCATCGCATACAATTGTATTATGCTATTATTTAATATTATACAATCACTAGTCGCACAGTCCCATGCCCACGGGCCCCCATACAACCGACCTCCTTGCTCGTCGGAAGCAAAGTTTTAAGTTATTAGAGGACGATGCAAGATCACCATAGGAACAGCGCAAACGGGACACTGACTGTCAGTGGTAATGACCGGAAACTTACATGTTTAGACGTTTCCATGGTAACCGACGATAATTATAGGGCCATAACGAAAGAAAAGCTGTAATTGCGGGTTGAGGACACTGCCTGGACATTAGAATATCGATAAACAATATACGCACGCAGACAGTCGGGTAGCGCCTCCCTCATACGCGGCAGTGCGGGCGCGAGTGCGTGTTGCGTGTTTGTGTGATGCCCCATGTGCTGCCTGCTGCTGGCGGCGTGCGAGCAGTGCTGGCTGTCGCTGGCGCGCCGCTATGAGCGCGTCGCTGCCGGCGCTGCTGCTGCAGGGCCCGCAGCCGGCGCCCGCCTACACCTACGCCAGCACCCCGCGGGCGCTCTACAACAATGCTAAGCTCAAGAGGAACCCCTCGTGGTCAGTTCTACGCCACCGAGTAGCCGATACCCATTCAGGCACTTATTTAGACATTACAATAGGAATTTTCGACGTTATGTATTGTCAAAATATTTTCTCTCGTATTCATTTGTTTAGTTTTCCACGACGATGGCTAAGACCCGCGGAGAGTATAATTTTATCCAAGCCCTGAAGCTTTTAGCCATTACTTAACCGAATCGTATTCGCTAAAGAAATACACCACTACTCTTGAGCTCGTTGGGCTCGCAGCTCGAGCTCTGCTAACGAGGATCGCGTGTGGAGTATCGAGGACCAAGGCTTGATCGCCGCTAAAAAGAATACATATTTTTCTCCATTTTTAAATGTTCCTGCAACGAGTTATTAAATAAATAATCAGAAATTTGAAGTTTAATAGTAGTGGAGTGGGGCGCCATATCAGTGATAAAGCCAAATGTCCGCGATAACAGCGGCAACATTGCACGGGCGCCGGCTGGCGCGACTTTTACGTTAATGTCACAGCCCTAAATATAGGTATAGGATAAATTTTTTTTTTGTCTCAAAATCTATTTGTCTCAAATCGGCATCCACGGCAACATGCCAAGAACACTAGCAGCATTGCTACGCTAGATAAAAACGCTGATTCTCTGAGCGAGATATGCCATATTCCAGCCCACGCGAGACTTCTTTTAGAAGATGGTGTGCCTCAGGACCCCAAGGTCCCAGAGTTTCAACCGCAAACGCTGCAAATATGTAACCTGACCCGAGACAGGCATACTTGCGGCATATTATTCACACCACGAGCTTTACAGTGAAGGAAAACATCAAGAGGAAACCTACATACGTTTGAGAAGTAATTCAAAGGCGTATGTATAATCGTGTTTGAGTAACGGTGAAGACTCGCCGTCTGTCACGTTGGCACCAATTATCACGGCTATAAACCTGTACATATACGGATATGTATGGATTTATAGCCGTGATAATTGGTGCCAATAAAACAATGTCAAGCCGAGCCCACCATGGGGCAGGCACATTCATCAGTCTCTCGGTACATGCTCGCCAGTGTTGAATACTCTTCACGTTCCCGTCATTTGGTGTCCGATCCATTTGATGTAGGTATTTGGAAAAAGCTTGAAGCTTTCGCATTGTACTTATATCTGTTTCTTCAATATTTCTTCACACGTATTTTCCTATACATATGTCCAAACCAATTAACGTGCCTTTGTTCATCTTTACTATCGTACCCATGTTCACCATACATGCTCACCATATGCACCTACAATACAATATATGTATACAAATCTAGCTCAGATATCTTAGGGTCGCAATGGTTAGGAATATATTGAATGGCGGGCGCGTGGGCCTTGAGCCGCCTAGAGCCGAGGACAGACATGTCGTGGCCCTCACTCTGCCGTCACCCACCCTCAGGATAGGTGCTCGGATTGCTCTGAATAAATGTTCCCACACCGAACAATTATACAGAAGAATGTATAAATGTATCGGCTACGGATATGTCAATATAGATATAAATAGACATTTAGTAATCAAATATTCTGGTCCCACCAAGACTCCCATTCCAACAACGAAGGCACGGCTTGTGTGAGCCACGCAAAGGGCGAGACGGTCAGCGGAAAGTGACCCTTATAGTATACTGCCAGCCGCGCAATGATACATATATTCCTATTTTTAACTTTTTTTTTATTGGCAAACATGTTGTACCTTGGAATCTGGCTGGCCGTTGACCGTCTATAGAATAAGATCTGCATTTAATTAAAAATATATTGGAGATATTCATTATTCTTATGAACAGCGCATAACAGCAATCACTCGAGCATCGTGGGTGGAGGCATGGGTCTCCATCAGAGATTTTAATCCTTCTTGTAATTTTAACATAGAATAACGCGCCAATAGTTGGCGTGTAAAGCAGTATCCCTGAGTATTGGATTTTCAAAGCACCCTTAAGCTCGAATTATGATTGTGATCTAATGGCGCTGTATTTTATTATAAGCCCCACAGGGGGGGTCCCTTGGGGCTCGGAGGTGAGGGGGGTTGGGAGGGCGGTGTACGGACTGAATCAGATTGAGACGGTGGAGTCCGGTTGGAATTGCACGTAATGTTAGAACATCACGCGAGGCCATCTCCCTGCCTGCACGCGCCGCGGCCCGTGAGTATGTCCCGACCGGCCGCGGCCAGCTCTGCCCCAGCGTGATAGCTTTCGATAGCTATGAGTTTGTTTGGGACATGTCCTCGCGCCCACCTTGCTGCAGACCGCTGCCTCACACCCGCCAGGCCGAGTGACGATGACAACCTCACCATCACCTCACAACACGTCGGTAATTGAGTATATCGTGTCCGTAGTAACAGCAGTTCTTTGATCTGGTTGGCTTAGTGATGTGAAACACTTCTGCGGCAATATTCAGGGCAGGAATGCTCATGACACCGTAACAACAACCTTCGGTTATCATGGGTTTTATTTATGTAATACTAGCTGTCCCGCCCAGCTTCGTTTGGGGGAAAAAGTTAAATTACCCGTAACACGATCGCAGCACCACCTATCGGGTCCAATTTTGAGATGTAAGCCATACTATTTACAATTTTTGTCTGTTTGTCTGTCTGTCTCTGTCTGTTTGTTCCGGCTAATCTCTGAAACGGCTGAACCGATTTTCACTGGCATACCTATAGCTGATGTAAAAAGGAGCAACTTAGCCTACTTTTATTTCAGAAACAAAACAATTTTTTTTTGTTACATTCCACGCGGATGAAGTCGCGGGCACAGCAAGTTTATATATATAATAGATGATGCGCGCAACTCCGTCTGCGTACCTAAGAGAGAGAGTTGTTTCAGTAATGAAGTGAGTGAAGTGAGTAAGAGTAATTTAATCAGTTCGCTGAGTTCAACCGTTCCGTACCGAGCCGACCACGCATCTGAGTTATGGAGTTATTTTAACATTATGATATCTATCTATCTATAATGTCAAGTACAATTTCGTTTACATTTAAATACATACATACATATCATCACGCCAAGTCCCTAACGGGGTAGGCAGAGAGTATAGAGCGCCAGTTCTCTCTAGACTTACATACCTCTTTCGCTTCGTCCACATTCATCAGTCTCTTCATACATGCTCGTCGGTTTCGAGTACTCTTAACGTTCCCGTCCTCCAGAGTCCGATCTATTTGATCCAGGTAGTTGGAACGTGGCCTTCCTCTGCTCTTCTTGCACACACTTTTGCTTTGTATATCTGTTTCGTCAATCTTTCTTCCCTCATCCTTTCTATGTGTCCAAACCAACGTAACATGCCTTTCTTCATCTTTACAATCACGCCCTCATTCACGCCAGTTGATTTGCGAATCTCTTCATTGCGGATTCGATCTAATATCGTTACTCCGCACATTTTTCGAAGAGATCGCATCTCGACTGCATTCAAGCTATTTTCATACTTCCTCTGACATACCCAGGATTCGCTGTCATACAATAAGGTAGGTACCAATATCGCGTTGTGGACAGCAACTCGAGCATTCTTGCTCAGACTTTTACTGCCCATCAACGCCGACATGGCCCCATTCACCTTATTTCCGGCAGTCATCCTTCTTTCAATATCTTTTTCATACTTTCCATCTCGTGTGAACATGCTTCCAAGATATACAAATTCATTCACTTGCTCTAGAATTTGCCCATTTACCGATATAGCACCCTCGGTCACTTGTTCATCTCTTTCGAATACCAGAACCTTAGTCTTGCCAGCGTTTAGGCGCAGCCCCTTCTTTTCACGTTCTACTTTCATTATGGTAACTAGTGACTGCAGTTCGCCCTCTGATGACGCCAGTAAAACCGCGTCATCGGCGTATAATAGGCAGTTGACCACTAAGTTTCCCATTTTCACTCCACATCCGTTCGTTCTTAGTGCTCTCAGACAGTTATCTAGATATAATGAACAGCCAGGCAGACATGATACACCCTTGTTTGACCCCGACTTCACATCAAACCAGGGTGACATCTCACCATTAACCCTAACGCACGCCTCGCTATCACTATGAGAGTGATTTCACGGCATGGTAGTTCCTCACTCCATATCCAGGCAACACGTCCCAGAGTTCCTTTCGTACGACTCTATCAAATGCCTTCTCCAGTCGACGAAAGCGCAGAAAACCTTTTGGTTAATATCCAAAACTTTTCCGCGATTCCGCGAAGCGAGAAGGTTTGATCCATACATCCTCTTCCTGGTCTAAATCCACCTTGGGATTCCCAGAGAAACCTTTCGGATCGCTCTTGCATTCTTATCGTCAGGATCTTCGTGTACACTTTACTAGCTAAGCTGACCAAGCTGATGGTTCTGTAGTTTGAGCAGTCCAATCGTGATCCCTTTCCTTTATAGAAAGGCACGATGACTGCTCGCCTCCAGTCGTCCGGAACATCACCCTTTTCCCAGCAAAGATTGCATAGCAAATAGATGACGTCCCAGACCGCTGGTCCACCGTACTTGATCATCTCAGCCGTAATCCCATCTATTCCCGCAGCTTTTCCACATTTCAGACTTCTTATCGCACTTACAATCTCTCCCATACTTATTTTATCCGCTATAGGATCCTCGACAGATTCTGTTGGAGGCAACTCTGTGAATAGATCAGCGGCATCATCATCATACATATCTTTGTAAAATTCACTCCATCGCCTTAGGATTTATTTTAATTTTTATAAATACATCCTCATTTAAATACTTGTGATTAATAACATATTTATTTGCCTAAGGATTAATATTGTGTTAAACATCCTCGCAAATAAAATTCAAATAATTTCGAACAAATTTTATTGCCATAAAAAATGTTATAGTGCTCTTATAATATAAATATGTCAGTAGTAGCCGTCATCGTGGCGAGCCCGAGCTCGCGAGCTACATACGCACGCAGCGATATGACGCCGGTGGCTCCTCGCCCCACTATCGCTTATACACCATTGAGTACATTAAACACACCTCATAGAGTCATGGCATGACTGATAGATTGCGTAATGTACAGGTACCCGCCGCTTATCTGCTATCAAAGTATTAGCATACGAGAGCATTGCCCTTAACCTTGAGCGGCGGCAGGCGGCGGGCGGCGGGCGGCGGGCGGCGGGCGGCGTCGCCATGGCAACCGCGGCCACCACGTCCACGCGCCCACCGCCCGCCCCATGACCATTACATTCCCTCTATTATTGACGCGGAGTGTGGTGCGGTCACGTGGTGCTCGCGGCCGCAGGTCACGCGGCAGGGCAACCTCGCTCCCAACCTCAGCATGCCTCAGCATTAGCCCGTTGAATCAAGATTCAACGAATAGCCAAGGGCTATTGTATGATAGGTATTGATTGTAGAGGGCGTCGTCGCTGAACCAAGAAAAACTATCCCCATAACACTATGACATTCGCACTTGCAATGTTTGTGTTGTGGCCCAGGGCCGTGGTGGCCCAGGGCTGTGTTTTATATACCTAATATGATTGGATATGTGAGTTCAATCCTCTCTCGCCGCGAACATTTCGCACCGTTCTTTGCTTTCCCTTCTGCCGCTTTTACTGCCCCTGGCTACTGCTGTGTTCCTGCGATATTTGCGAAAGGTTTAAGGTAGACAGGCAACTCGCTTGTCTCGAGTGTTGCCAGCACGACTGACTGCATCCAATATAACCTCGACAACGCATAAGTGAAACCTGCTGTACGTATTGCTTGCGCCTCGAGACTACGGTGACTAGTTATATCCAGGTCTCGTTCGCCAAATCGTTGTGATATACTATAAAAATTAATTATAGCCTGTGGAATCAAACATCCTTGCCGCGGGCGAATGTCAAATTATATATTAAAATAAAAATACTTCGGCATAATCACAAATTATTACGAGCTATTTGGAGTCGTAGCGCCGTAGGTATGTCCGTAATTGCCTGAAATCGTAGCTCTTGTAGCCGTAGCGCTACGGGCTACGGGCTACGGCTACAATTGCTACAGGTGCTATTAGTCCGATGGACACTTTCTTCCACGGGAAGATTTCGGAGGAGTGACGTACTTTTTACTCCACATGTACCCAATAGTGGAGAATAATACATTGGAAGCTCTTGTTACGTAAAATTACTTTTATATTAAAGAAAATCATTTTTAGTAATTCCGTGCCAATGACTTCACGTCATGATAATATTTAGTGGCGTGCAATACGGTTGATCCCGGCCGAGGGCTGGCGCACTGCACGCACGCGACACATTGCAAGTGTTCGCTCCCACACTCGACTCTATTAGCGAGTAGCTTTTCCGCCGAGTGGACACAATCTGATGTATATCTATTCGTTTGTCGAATATGATTTAGTAGGATCAATGTATCATTGTGTCATTTAAATGCACGAAATTGCAAGTACCTACGTAGCCATATGCAAATAAAACGGTTAGACGCGCGACACGCGAGTATTGCAGCCAACACTCTGAGGCATTTGGAGCGCCGGTGAGGGCGGGCGGGCGCGTGCGCGGGCGGGCGGGCCGCCGCCAGTGGCCAGCGCCGGTGCCAGCGGCCAGTGCCAGTGGCCAGTGCCGCCATGGCGGGCGCCGCGCGCGTCCACGTGGTGCAGCCGCTGCGGCGCGATCCCGCGCCCGACGCCGCCCTCCTCGACCCTAAGTTCACGCGAGCGCTCGACTTCAAGCTGCGTCGCCTGAAGCAGAAGGAGCTCCTCCAGGCCGACGTCTGCCGCCCCGCGCGCGCTGGCGATGGATCGAGGGAGTCCATTCCGCAAGCGAGCGACCGGGCGGCCAGCCCGGGGCGGAGGCCGCGCTTCGTGACGACGGTGCGCTGCGGGCAGTTCCTGCTGCCGCCGCCCGAGGTGGCCCGCCTGCTGCGGCTGCACGCGCTGTACCCGGCGCGGGGCCTCGTGTACTGCTACGGCAGCCGCCCCGAGCCCGTGGCCGCGCGCGCCCGCCGCCCCGCCGCCCGCCCAGTCGCCCGCCACGCCGCCCGCCCCGCCACCCAAGACGCCGCCCGCCCCGCCACCCAAGACGCCGCCCGCCCCGCCGCCGCGCTGCTCGGCTCGGTGCGCACCCTTATCGCATCGGTGGCCGGCTTCCGGCACCTCCCCGACCACCACGGTGACACCTCGTATGTGCAACTGTTAATCCCACTCACCGCTTCATCCAAAGATACCAGCCGACCCCCCGGGGTCGACGACGGTATGATGAAGCGGTAGTTAACTGTGCAACGAGTCCCTTATCTTCCGCAATCGTTGCCTCACACTCGTACATCAAAATAATCAATGATCCTTCGTTGACTGCGCGTACGTAATAACCTACTACGTTCGGACTGCGGAGCACAGGCTATGAAATCAGCCAATTATCGTGGTAGCGGCCTCGAGCCCTCGCCACACATTGCCCACATATTATTATATACGCACTTTCTAGAACCTTACGTCATTGTACCTAATACTGGGGCACACTTTATGCCACTTTATCAACCCTCTCATTAATTTGATACATTTAATGCATACCACTCGTCTGATTGATAGTTAGCGTTTGCAATGCTCGCTAGCTCTAATACCAAGCCATATCTGCGCTAGCATTCTAAAGAAACGGGATTTTATGTTGTTCTGAAAAAAAATAACACTACACGAGATATCTCGTGGCATTTGAGTGCCTGGCAAATTGTTAAATAGCACCTTCTGAGAGAATTCTTTTCGATTACCACGAATTAGACTGGCGAACGTTTTCAGACGATGGAGTGAATTTAAAAAAAATGCTTGGATGATGACTCAACATCAAAATATTTTATTCCACATAGGCCTCGATGCGCACATATAAAACGTCGAGAAAAGTGCACGATTCGGGTTAATCATAGATCTGCCTCCAACAGAATCTAGTTATTTATTTATTTATCACTAACAAGATGTACATTATGACAAGTAATAAAAATCATTCGAAGGTGTGCCCGTGCTAAGTGCCATCTTAGTTATGGATGCAAACTGCAAAAAAACAGAAGACTAACTAACTAGCTAAGATTAAAATAATAAAATAAGATTAGACATCATTTAGCTAATACAATCAATAAATTTAGACGATTTATATTTATTATTTAGAAGATATCGAAGGAAAGCTCTGGCTGTCCCCGATTATACCTTGAGCAAGTCTATGGAGAGCATTGTAGTGAAGGATGGGCCTATTAATGGGAGAGAAGCGGCCTGGACGTGAGACGTTGAGATTCACAGACCTGGGCCGTCTCTTTGGTGCTGAGAAATTAATTAACTTTAATAAATGAGGGGAGTAAATTTTTCCATTAATAATCTATCGAGGATCCTATATATCCTTGGTCCTATAGCGGATAAAATAAGTATGGGAGAGATTGTAAGAGCGATAAGTAGTCTGAAATGTGGAAAAGCAGCGGGAATAGATGGGATCACAGCTGAGATGATTTAGAATGGTAGCATCTATTTGCTACGCAACCTTTGCTGGGAAATGTGAAGTTTTGGACGATTGGAGGCGAGCAGTCATCGTGCCTTTCTCTATAAGGGACAGGGATCACGATTTCTTATGGACTCACTCACGGTATGCAATGAGCTGTTCCTTACTGCATGCCAGGAAATTACTATACAGTGAAAGCAGGGCGTGTGTTAGGGTCGAGGATGATGTGTCACCCTGGCTTGATGTGAAGACGGGGGTCAAACAGTGGTGTATGACACACCCGCTGCCTGGTTACCTAGCTGTTCATTATTATTTGTTCATGTTCATTAAACAGTTAGACATAACTGTCTGAGAGCATTAAAAACTAACTTTTGAGGAAAGAGGATTTTGAGTGGAAATGGTCAACTGGCTTCTATGCGCTGATGATCAGTTTTACTAATGACTTAGATCAAGTTTATCGGTATATAAATGCTGAGGTATGCGGTGCTTGGTTGCAGCGGCGGCGTGGGCGGCGGCGGCGTGGGCGGCGGCGGCGGCGGCGCGGCGCCCTACGCCAACGTCATGCACGACAAGCGCGTGGTGCGCGGGAGCACCTACGGCGCGCACACGCAGGCCGCGGTCAGTGCCGAGTCGTATCGAGTGTAATGTATACGTCGCGTGCCGTTTAGCCGAGCTTTAACTCGGGTGGGGCTCGCGCGCGTCTAGGAGTCAACGGCCTCACGTGTGTGTGTGCGCAGGGCGACGGGCAGCAGAGCGCGGCGGCGGCGGCGGCGCGCACGCGGCGGCGCGCGCTGGCCAGGAGGGCCGCGGCCGCGCGCCTGCGCCCCGCCTCGCCGCCGCCCGCGCCCGGCCGCCGACACCGGCCCATACAGACGGACTGCTACCTGCAGGAGGTGACCTACTCTACTGACTTGTATTCGCAGACATTACAGGCTAGCCGGGCTACACGAAGAGGGATATAGGGTGCCCTCTCTGCGAGTGCGCGCCCGAGCTGTGGAAATATTATGAATTTATAGGAATTATTATATATATATATATTACGATAATAATATAATTGAACATTACCGACTAGCGGTGCCTTTCGGCTGCAATGTTCTGTAAAGTGGATATTGAACTCGAATGATGAAAGACCTTGCGATCTGAGCTAGCGGCGCTGCAGCGAAGTTGGGCGTGTGTGCAGCTGTTCGCCAAGGGCGCGGAGCTGGAGGCGGGCGTGCAGACGGACCTGGCGCGGGACAGGCCTGCCTCGCCGCGCTACCTGCCCGCGCGCACTGGCGCCGACAGGGCCACGCAGCTGGCGCCCGGCGACGTGAGTACTGGCTGGGGACTGGGCCACGCAGCTGGCGCCCGGCGACGTGAGTACTGGCTGGGGACTGGGCCACGCAGCTGGCGCCCGGCGACGTGAGTACTGGCTGGGGACTGGGCCACGCAGCTGGCGCCCGGCGACGTGAGTACTGGCTGGGGACTGGGCCACGCAGCTGGCGCCCGGCGACGTGTGTACTGGCTGGGGACTGGGCCACGCAGCTGGCGCCCGGCGACGTGCGTACTGGCTGGGGACTGGGCCACGCAGCTGGCGCCCGGCGACGTGAGTACTGGCTGGGGACTGGGCCACGCAGCTGGCGCCCGGCGACGTGAGTACTGGCTGGGGACTGGGCCACGCAGCTGGCGCCCGGCGACGTGAGTACTGGCTGGGGACTGGGCCACGCAGCTGGCGCCCGGCGACGTGAGTACTGGCTGGGGACTGGGCCACGCAGCTGGCGCCCGGCGACGTGCGTACTGGCTGGGGACTGG
>JACCPG010010182.1:0-16605 GCA_016069955.1 Drepana arcuata | reverse complement strand
TTAATTATCAATAACAATATCATCTATACAATTTCGCCTTTTGAAAAAACTTATTTCTTCAACGGCCACCTCGCCCTTAACTAGTTTTACCTTCAATGGCCACCGCCCTTAACCAGTTTTTTTTTTAATGGCCACCTCGCCCTTAACTAGTTTTATTTTCAATGGCCACCTCACCCTTAACTAGTTTTATTTTCAATGGCCACCTCGCCCTTAACTAGTTTTATTTTCAATGGCCACCTCGCCCTTAACTAGTTTTACTTTCAATGGCCACCTCGCCCTTAACTAGTTTTACTTTCAACGGCCACCACGGCTCCAAGATTTAAAGCATTCGAATATTCCTTCCTAGTATAACTGTTATTGTTTGAAGGCTTAACAAAGCTAGATAAAAATTCTAGAGTCTGAGGGTAGTTTAGCATTAGTGGCCATAGCACGAATCTGTGGATCTGTAATTCCACGAATTAAAAGCGGTCAGCAACTAGTCACTAAATCCTTTAACTATGCGTAATTTTAAAAGCGATTTACGAGCGTATTCAGCGTATGTGGAGTATTTATCATACTCTGTTCGCATAACCTCATATAGAGACTTCAACTCTAGTTTGAAATTTTACTGTGTTCAAATATTGCTCGACCATTGGTTAAGCCAGGCGCGAGCTTCCTCTTTTAGACGATGCCTGACGCGGGCAAGGCATTCCCCGTCATCGCAATGGTTTAAAATACTTTTTCTACTTCACTTAAAACGTCTAATTCTTATGGAATCTCTCTAAATGATCATGGGCATACTTGTAAAGAAGAACCTTGTTCTCCACTTTTAATTGTGACTAAATCACCAACAACAATTTGAAATAATTTTGCCTTATTTTTATCAAAATAGGACTTCTCATAATTGACACTTTTTTTTCTATATTCAGTACCGCTTGTTCTCTCAGATTTGATACAACAACTTCATCATCATTACCTGAACACAAGATTAAGAGGTCTTGCTACCTTACATATCAAAAGCACAAAAGGCATCGATTTTATGTCAGGGTTTAACGCTAATTGAATATCCTAGAAGTCATCCTGCAATGACCTATCTGAAGTTTCATGAGAGAACATTCGGCGCTAGTAAGTGAAAAGGAACAGGCCCACCGGAAATGTTAAGTTATCCAGTTTGGTTGCCAATGCTACTCAGGTCAACTCGACGCTGGTCGCTAGTGCAGTTACTCGCTGCTCAGGTTGCCTTCGCCAGCGGAACCGCTTGCACTGCCGTTGCTGGAACTATGCTTCCCAGCAGTGAAGGTAGGAGTACAGGTGTACGTGTTAGCATAACGGCCGACATCACCATACCTGAAACACTGGAAAACAGACGCATTCGGTCGTTGTTAGAACACAGAAATAGAGCTAGCAGGATAGGAACGATCACATGACCATTTTACAATACTCGGAGCGGCAGTATGTACTATGATGTCCCAATTTCCCACACACCAAGCATCTAAAAAGGGTCTGTACGTCTGGATCGCTTGAAGTTTGAAGATTCATCGCTTGACACGGGGTTATTATTACGGCAGCCGATTGTCGAAAAAGGTAGTAGGTAGGTTGGTAGCTTTTGCGGTAAGAAAAGGCCATCAACTCTCGCTGCATTTTAATGCGGGTAGTCATTTCTTCAGAAAATATGTGACGTTGTAATCGCGGCTCGATTTGCCCCATATGTGCAAGTATTAGCGATACCACTATCTCCTCCTTACCTAAACTACCCCAATGTGACATAAGCAGAGTAAACAGACGACTTGAATATGCAGAGAGGCTTTCACCTTCTTGCGGTTTACTATTTAGCGTGTTTAGTATCGTCGCTGCACACGTTTCAAGCGTATCAAAGCGGGAAAGAAAAAAATCCTTAAATTCAATCCATTTCATATTAGGAAAAGCTATTTGGGAACACCATGTTCCGGCTGAGCCTCTCATGGCTTTGCTAAGTATAAGAACTAGTTGACTTCCCTGTATATTGCGGTCCGATAAGCAGATGTCCGCCGTTGCTAGCCAAGCACGTGCGTTGCTGTCTGCTACTTCCAGTTCAAATTTAGGCAGCGTGATGGTCTTGTCCTCCGTTCTCGGTGGGTTGGATAGCGCCTCCAGAAGCAGCCGCATGCTGGTTTGCTGCGCCTCAAACAATGCGCGCCATCAGTCTTCTGCTGGTGTCCGTAGATTTTCATTTTGTGCCGGCACCGATCCCACTTCTGATGTCGGAGAAACACTTCTCAACGACATCATCTATAGTGGTTGAGGACTTGGTGGGCGTCATGAGGGTAAAGTGCGAGCACAAAACACGATGATTATAGTTTTCACAATATTTAATTTCGTCTCAGCACGTTAGATCACACAAAATCACAGTTACACATTCAAGCCGATAACTAATAGCCAGAAAGAGAAATTATAACTATTAAGACCGAGCAGTGAGTTCAAAGCGCCACTCTTTAACACCACTAGCGAACCAACTTCAGGGATCCAACTCGATCCATCTCCACTCCACGACTGACCCCCTAACAACTGTCAAACTGCCTTATAAAGACGGCGCCTCGACCTCACTCAAGCCACGTGCTCTGCTCTGATTGGTCATTACTTAAATTACGATAATAACGTTATTTAGTCTAGGAAAAACGTAACTTATAAAGTAAGATCAAATTAAAAGTTATTAGAAGCTTTTACAATTTCAATTAACATTAAACATTGCCACTTTGTGTTAAACAGTAATTCAGTTGACAATGGCTACTATCATCATTATAATCAACAAGCAACTCCTTCAATGGCTTCCTCCGACATATATATATATATTTTTATAATATTTTTTATTTATAATTTATATTATAAGTATTGTATATATATTTTTTTATATTATATTATTTGTATTTGTATATATATAATATCATTATGATATCATCCGATGATGATTCTTCCTTTCGATCTATAAATAATTCGAGTTTATCATCTGCTAACGATAGTTTCTGCTCTGTCACTGATACGCTTGGTGACCTAGTGCGAGATAGCTTTCGCACACACTCCGGTCAGTCGTTTAATATCTGCCACATTAATGCCCAAAGTATCCCCAGCCACTACGCTGAGCTATTAGAAGCGTTTTCTAATACAAATGTTCACGCTATCCTGATTTCTGAGACTTGGCTCAAACCTCAACTTTTGTCTACCACCTATGCTCTTCCCGGCTTTATTCTTATCCGCAATGATCGACTCGTGCGGAGGGGTGGCGGGGTGGCGATATACTTACGCAGTGATTTACCACACAAAATTATCTCCACCTCATCCGCTAGCACATCTGACTCTGCTGAGTTTCTCTTCCTCGAGGTTTGTGTCAAGGGAGTTAAAGCCGCTCTAGGCGTAGTTTACTGTCCCCCTATGATCGATTATTTCACTGATATCGAATTAGTTTTGGAATCTTTAGGGTCCGAGTATACACATCACATCATCATGGGTGATTTCAATACTGACCTCCTTAATCCCAGCTCTCCACGTACCCTAAAACTTCAACGCTTAATTGACTCTAGCAATTTCCAAATCTTACCTCTTCAAGCTACCCACAGTAACGTTACCAGGGATGATACTTGGCTGGACCTGATCATTACTTCCACTCCCTCCCTCGTCTCTACTCACGGACAACATCCCGCTCCTGGTTTTTCCCATCATGATCTCATCTTTCTTTCCTATAACGTCAAACCTCCGAAACTGCAACCTAAAACTCTGCACAGGCGTTGTTTTGGATGTATGGATATTGAGAAGTTACGCCTGGATGCTTCTCATCTAGACTGGAGACCTATGCTAAATGCTACGGCGTTAGATGAAAAAGTACAGATTTTCAATGATAACGTCCTTAGCTTATATGATGTTCATGCCCCAGTAAAGAAAATCAGGCTAAAGCATGCACCCGCACCTTGGCTGACTGCAGGCATCCGAATGGCAATGAGGCGTAGGGACCGCGCATTTCGCAAGTTTAAAAGAGATCGTAGCGTAGAAAACTGGGATTCTTTTAAGAAGGCTAGGAATCTGTGCAATAAGATGATACGAAACGCTAAACGCCGCCATATAATCAATAATATTTCGTCTTTTTCTCCCGCTGACATCTGGAAGTTCCTTGGAACTCTAGGTGTCGGTAAAACACGCCATTCTAGTTTCCCGTCGTCGATTGGCTTAGACGATATCAATTTACATTTCACATCTACCACCTCTGCATTGGATCGTCTTACCATGAGTCGAACGGTTGACTACATAAATGGTTTACCTCTTCCTAACGTTGGTTTATTCAACTTTTCTCCAGTGACTTCGGATGAGATTAAAAAAATCATATACGCTATTAATTCTAAGGCTATGGGTTGTGACAACATCAGTAGATATATGATAATCATGATCCTAGACCAAATTATTCCCGCTATCACACATTTAATTAACTTCTCCCTGAATTCCGGATCCTTTCCCACTTTATGGCGCAAAGCCTTTGTTCGTCCGCTGCCTAAAGTACCCAATCCTTCATTACCCAACCATTTCCGCCCTATATCCATTCTTCCATTTCTATCCAAAGTTCTTGAGAGCTGTGTTCACAAGCAGTTGTCTCTTTTTATACACGAAAATAATATACTCAACTCACTTCAATCGGGTTTTCGACCTGGTCATAGTAAAGTCTCTGCTTTACTTAAATAATACTCTATACTTTACAGTGACTGGTGATATAAGGTCGGGAATTGAGGACAAGAATTTGACTGTGCTTGTCCTAGTAGATTTCTCGAATGCTTTTAATATGGTCAGTCATGACATCCTACTATCCATCCTCTCCTACCTTATGATTTCATCCAAATTACTGGAATGGTTCCGTTCTTATTTTCAAGGACGCCAGCAGTCGGTTCACGACGATGAATCTTCATCAGGTTGGTGCGACGTAGGCTCTGGTGTTCCACAAGGTGGCATTCTTTCTATTTTCTTTGTTTATTAACCTTCTATCCTCCGAGCTTCAGTGTACGTATCATTTTTATGCTGATGATTTACAAATTTACTCGCAAGCAAGTGTACAGAATCTGCAGCAAGCTATCAATGATATAAACCGAGATCTAGAATCAATTAAACAGTGGTCCGATCGCTTCGGCCTGGCTGTAAATGTGGCTAAAACACAGGCGATTATACTCGGTGGTTCCCGTATGCTAAGTAGGTTGGATATGGAAAATTTGGCACCTATCGTCTTTAATGGGGCCACTATACCAATCAGACCTACAGTGAAGGATCTCGGTTTGTACATTGATGCTGCTCTGGGTTGGCAAGCGCAGGTTTCGGACATTTGTCGCAAGGTGACTGGTACACTACGATCTCTTTATCCGCTAAGAAATCTTCTCCCTACCAAGACCAAAACAATGCTTGTGCAGACTTTAATCTTCCCTATGATTGACTACGGTGATGTGTGTTATACCGACCTGAATGCAGATCTACTCAATAAATTGGACCGACTTCTCAACAATTGCATTCGATTCATTTTCAATCTGCGTAAGTTTGATCATGTCTCGTCTTACCGCTCCCAACTATCATGGTTATCTATTCGTCAGCGACGCAGTCTACGGACAGTGACGATGCTCTTCACTCTTCTTCAGTCTCCTAACGCCCCTTCTTACCTTACTTCTCACTTCCAGTATCGTTGCCGAAACCATGATATAAACTTACGCTCTGCTGATAATCGTCTCCTTCTCTGTCCTTCTCATAGCTCAAGCCTCGTCCATTCTTCTTTTACTGTCCAAGCCATTTCACTTTGGAATGCGCTCCCACCGGAAATCAGGATGTCCAACAGCCGGGACGCTTTTAAGGCTAAAGTGAAGCAGTATTACCTCCGCAATGCAGATTCTGTGTAGTAGGTATTTATGTCTATGATATGATATTTATTTAGGTTTATGTATAAATCATATGTATTATTTGTATGTAGTTTAGTATTTACTTATTACTATTATATTATTATATATTTTTATATTTGTATTTATGAGTATTTATATATGTACATATATATATATATATATATATATATATATATATATATATATATATTTATTATGTGTTTGCACATATATTATATGTACTCATTAATGTCAATATTTCCCCGTCTTTTTATCCCCTCTATTAGCCTGCCATATCTTTCTCTGCATCACCCAAAGGTTGACTGGTAGAGAATGCCTACGGCATTAAGTCCGCCTGTGTAAATTATTTTGCAGGAAGCTTTTAAATAAATAAATAAATAAATAGCAGAGTCGGCTGCTTCGTCTCAAGGTGTTGGTGGACTGCGTTTAGGTTAGAATGAAGTCCCCTGATGTAGCAAAAGTCCATTTTTAATGTGGATGGGGAGGCCGCTGAGAAAAATCTACTATTTTTGTAATTGGCCATGGCAGCGGCCGGGTCCCTCCGGTCTCCTCCTCCGGCACGACCACTACACCAAGGACTTTACACACATGTGCGGGTCAGCCTCCCAGGGCGGAGATTATGTGATCCCTGGGTTCGGGACCCCTACTATATGCGGGCGGCCAGCGGACAGCCGTTTCACCGGGTCTCCCTAACAACCGCACCGACATGCCGCGCCTGGTCACCACCACGGCGGAATTGCACCACTGGGCCTGTGCTGCTGACACACCGCTTCCTCTTGGAGCCTGGCGACCTTACTCACCACAGGAACACGACACACCCGAGGGTAATGCCATTTAGCTGCGATCTTCTGTAAGGTGGAGGTAATGGTACCAGTCGGGCTGCTCCGAATTTGAACGGGAATTAACCGTTGTGCCCTCCCTTAAAAGATATATCTATCTAGAGAGAACTGGCGCTCTATACTCACTGCCTACCGTTAGGGACTCGGCGTGATGATATATATGTCTGTGTGTGTCGATCGCAAGGACGGGAACGTCAAGAGTACTCGAAACAGAAGAGCATGTAAGAAGAGACTGATGAATGTGGACGAAGCGAAAGAGGTATGTAAGTCTAGAGAGAACTGGCGCTCTATATTCACTGCCTACCGTTAGGGACTCGGCGTGATGATATATGTATGTATGTATATGCTTCGGGTCGCTCATAAAGTAAACACACTATTGCACAGAACCCGATCAAAGGATCCTATTAACGGCGCGTTGGTTTGTTTGATTTTAACGTAAAGAAAAGACGTAAAATATTATCTTTCCAATTACTATCAAAAAGCAATCAGTTATTCTCGCAGAATTCCTGGATTCGATTCAGATTTCGGCTTTCAAAAAATTGTGTACAAATATTTGATGAACCTCCCTTTAATACCACGACTAGCGGTATGTAGGCAATACGGGTGAGAGATTTTGTAAGAGATAATTCATATCAGATAAGAATCGGAAGACAATATTACTTTCTGCACTTGTACATACATACATACATACATATAATCACGCCTCTTTCCTGTAGGGGTAGGCAGAGACCACTTCTTTCCACTTGCTACGATCCTTACATACTTCTTTCGCTTGGTCCACTTTCATTATTCTCTTCATACATGTAATTAATTGTAATTAGTCTAAACTGATTATTTATTTTATTCAATAAGTGTTCCCTGTGTCTCTTACGTCAAATAAAATAATTTGATTTTGATTCTTGGTTTTACTTGAGTGAAATTCCAATTTATTTTGAAAATTAACAAGATTCCTTAAACGTGACCATCCTGTTGTAATACTAATTTCACGCCGTAGGTAAATAGCAACAGTTGTAAGAGTTTAGGTAAAGGCTAACTCTGTTGCCAATTTGATCAAAATCCTTATAACAGTTGACTTGAAACGAGTAACAGATAGCATACAGACACAAAATCTATTATATTGTTCTGTATTCCCTATAATAAATATAATATACCCTATTAATCAGGGCAGAGGAATATTGATCAAGCATACATAGATGGGAATATCAAGAATGTTCGAAACCGGCAAGCAAAGCGGTCTAGAGAGAACAGGCGCCCTCCCCTCTTTGCCTACTTCTTAAGCAGCTCAAAATTCGAAAAGACCTAAAAAAGGCTTAGATAAATATTTTAAATCAGAAGTCCTTATGGACTTCTAGTGGTATTATTCCCACTTATTTATAATCATATTTTAAATTTGTGAGGGTATTTGTTACCAAATCACGCCATGGCTGAACAGAATTGGATGAAATTTTGCACAGAGATAGGTAACTGGATTAACACATACGATATATTTTACGTTGTTATTAGAGGTATGCAAGTCTACTGATAAGTAGCACTCTACTCTCTCTGCCTACCATGTTAGGGACTGGGCAAGATGCGTATGAATGTATGTACGAGTATATACTTCAACCAGAGAAAAAAAATGCCGATAAAATAATTTTTTAAAGATGAAACCGAGGCATACATAAATACATACATATCATCACGGGGTAGGCAGAGAGTATAGAGCGCCAGTTCTACACCAGCGCAGAAACCGAGGCAAGTTAGTTTAAATATAAATTTTCGTTAAAATGCCCTTAAGGCGGTGTTGATGCTGTGTTGACTAGGGCATGGCAGCCCTACAGGTAACACGCGTAATTACATTGCCAGACACAAGTCCGTCCATCGACAGACCCCTTTATTTGGCGCAGTCAACAAGCATTTAATTTTACATCCCAGCTATCCACTGCGAAGTAAAATTTGCGATCACAGATTATAAAAACACTTTAGTTTATGTACAAAGCACTTTATGATTATAGGTAATTCTTTTAGAACTATAGAAAGGATTAGTGTAGAAAGATTGACGAAAAATATATAGGTATAGATGGTGCCATCCACGAAAACGCGCCCCACCAATTTCTAGACGACTCTATTAATTGTAGTGTGCGTGTCATAGGTAATCTCAAAAAATCTAAAAATACTCAAACATTAGTGGAAGGTTGCATACTTACACTATTATCTGTAGGAAATAATAGTGGGGTCTTCGTGGATGGCACTATCTATATTGTAGTGTCAATAAGACAAGTCTTTGAGACACGTCAAGAGTACTCGAAACCGGTGAGCTTGTGTGAAGGAATCGATTTGACAGAAACGAAAGAGGTCTGTAAGACTAAAGAAAACTGTCGCTCTCCTTTCTTTGCATATCCCCTATGTAGGATATTTGATAAATTATAATACAATTTATATAAATATCACGTAGCATTCCATAAAGGTAGCCAAAAATCTAAGTAAAACGTTTTTATTAACTACTAGCTGTCCCGCCCAGCTCCGCTTGGGTGAAAAAATACAATTTGCTATAACACGGCCACAGCGCCACCTATCGGGTCCAATTGTAAATATAAACCATTCTCGAATCCACCTGAAGAAACAGAGGAATTTTCATAATAATCAATCCAACCGAGTACGATTTTATAAAGGACATACAGACAAACATTAATTTATATACATATATAGATTTGTATATTGTAGAACAATCAAAATTTTAAATTTTATTTGGTTATCTTTCTAAGTAGTTCATTAATGTTTCTGTTGTTATGTCAATCTGTTTATTTTTCAGTGAATTACAGGATGCACATCGGAGGATCTCAAAAAAAACCGTTTAGATTTTTAAAGTGTTTGTGCACTTAATTCTACGACACTTATTATACGAGTACTTAGTTACTAAGGGGTGTCCGATTGGTCCGAGGTTCGGAAGACAAAAGGTGCCGCGCTTCGTGGGTGATCGAATTCGCAATGTCCCATCCCTCATTGCACAATCACCGTCAGGTGTGCATATGTATGGTGGGTGTCCGGAGATGTAACACCTCACCCCCTAGATGAGCAACTATTTGTCGATGCTTAATGCGAAAACACCGTGGCCGAATTGAGCAAAGATGTCATCGAGTTGCGCAATATTGTGGCGGTGTCGAATTCACCATCAGGCGGCGCATCGAATATCAACGTGCGTCGCGGAGCTGGCCTCGATACATCGGCAGTGGGTTTCGAGTCAGCAGTTTTGTTGTCGCCAACTCCGTCGGTTGCTACGTCTGCAGACTGCGTGCCCCGCTCGCCCCTCGGCCTCGCTGCTCCCCCCGTCCCCTCGCCTCCTCGTCGGGGCGTCGGTCCCCTCGAAGGGGCGTCGAACCGGGCTGATAAAGAAGACGGGTTTGTGACGGTGCAAAGGAGGAAGCGCCGCGTGCCTACCAACCAACACCGCTGCGGCAAGGCTCCTCTGGAGCCCAATGTCACCCTGCGAGCTGCGCAGCCGAACACTCCGGTGTACATATCCCGCCTGCATTACTCATGTAAGGCGGAGAACATAGAGGAATATGTGCACCGGAAGCTGAAATACAGGCCGAGAGTGCAGTTGCTGGAGTCGCGCCGCAATGCCAATTTCAAGGCGTTTGTGGTGCGCGTCCCGACCTGCTACCTGCACCTCGCCATGGACGAGGACTTTTGGCCCCAGGGCGTGGTGTTCCGTCGCTTCCGCGGACAAGTGCCACACGAACACTAGAGGAAGTGATATTATTATTATGATGATATATGTGCTAGTCTGTAAGGTATTTATGTAATATCTGTGTATATTTTAGGATAAGGTATATATTATATGGGCCCTTTAAATTGTAACATCGATTTTAATGTGTTGCCTGAAATAAAAATGAATTATTATTATTGCAAAATTTGTATTAATTTTTTTATACCACTTGGGTGGCAAACAAGCATGCGGTCCGCCTGATGGTAAGCGGTTACCGCCGCCTATGGACGCTTGCAACACCAAGGGTATCACTCGCGCGTTGCCGACCCTGCAGGAATCTTTTCACACCCTTCTTGAAGAACTCCATGCTGTACTCTCCAGGGAAAACCTCAACGGGGAGCTCATTCCACAGCCTGAGCGTTCGCGGAAGAAAACTCCTTTGGAAGCGCACAGTGCGAGACCTTTGTGGTTCCAAGGTATGGGGATGAATTCCCCGTTGATGGCGAGAGGTGCGGTGGTAGAAGGTGGAAGGGGTCCCGTTGGCTCTGCTCTGTCAGTTCAATCTTCTTAGGTTCGGTGGTAATCTTATATTTTTTTCTTTGTCTTCAATCGCTGAACATAAAGCACGATGATCAAGCCAGCTGTACTTAATATTCCAAGAATGATGGTGTAAAGGGGTATTGTGGTATGATAGAGTACATCGATTGAATTCGGTGAAATTGTTTGAACAGGTGTCTCGGTCTCAATTTGTTTCAATATATTGTCCAATGTGCTGAGATTCGTCGAAGTCAGGTGGTAGATTGGTTTTGTTTCGCGAATCTGATCCATCGGAAGCGTCGCGATTTCGACACTAATTCCGTTGACTTTGTCTTCAATATTAGCCAATGTGAATTCCGGGATTAGGGGGTTACAGTGGAAGTGTGCACGTCGCGATTCCTGCCAGCCCAGAGGGCTGCAATTCCACTCGATGCGCATAAGCCGGATGGATGCTAGGGCGTGCCCCCGAGGCGACGCGCACCAGTCCGTCCCCGCTGGTGCGAAAAATCCAGCAAAGTGCGGCGATGGGGACCGCCACCCATCACGCGGAGTGCCTCACGGCGGGAAGTGGAGTGTGGAGTGTAGGATGGGTGTATGGAATGTAAGAGGAGGTATGGCTGATAAGATGAACGAATTGATCGATGTTATGACAGAGAGCGAGTTAGATGTTGTGTGCTTGTCTGAAACCAAGCGGAAGGGTAGTGGAGTAGACGAGCTCCCGGGCGGGAGTTTAGTGCCGTGGTCAGGAGTGGCAAACACCGAGCACGCCTGCCAGGGAGTGGGAATTCTACTATCCAGCCGCTTGGCAGAATGTATGATAAGTTATGATGCGGTGAGCCCCAGACTTATTTGGGCTCGCTTTAAAATAGGCCTTACCCGACTATTTTTAGTCGCGGTGTATGCTCCGGTGGCCTCAGCGGACACTTGCGACCTAAATAAGTTCTGGGAATGTGTGAGTAATGTTCTAGAGACGAAAGAAGGGAATGAAAAGCTGATTATTTGTGGTGATCTGAATGGATGGGTCGGGACAGCCCGCAAGGATTACGAGGCAGTACTCGGCAAGTATAGTGATAAGAGAGTGAACGAGGCAGGCAAGCTGATATTAGATGTATGCATGGAGAGAGACCTTTTTGTGGCGAACACCATGTTCGACCACAAGAGGATTCATCAGTATACATAGGAACGGAAAAATGAGCGAAGCATGATAGATCAGCGACTCAGAACACAGGTGATGGACACCAGGGTGTATAGGGGAGCCGACCTGGGAACGGACCACTTTCTAGTTATAACTAGAATAAGAGGTCTATTCGCGGGCTGGCGATCCCGTGCTGGGGGTCCCTGTTCTGCAGTCGCAGACCGCATCAAAAGCTGGAGGCTTCAAGATGCGGCTATTAGAGACAGATATCAAGAAAGGGTATCTGAACAGCTAGCCTGTCCCCCGAAAGATGTGTTTGAGAGTCTCGATGTTTGTTGGCAGTTCCTTAAGTCCAGCATATTATGCGCCGCGAAAGAGGTTTGTGGCATTTCGAAAGAGTGGACAAACAAAAATGGCGATGGCTGGTGGGATGATGAAGTGAAAGAAGAAGTTAAAAAGAAGAAGGATGCAAGGCAAGACATTTTGGCTATGTCCCGCTGAAGTGAAAGTATGAAAGAAAAGATGAAAGAAAAATATCGCCTGCAAAAAAATCGTACGAAAGGGATAATAGCTCAGAAGCGTGAGAGGTTCATAATGACTGTAGACGAAAAACTGTCACATAATATCAAGGACAATGCAAAACTTTTTTGGAGGAAAGTTAAGAAGTTCAGAAATTGTGTTACAGCTAGTAGTAGGATGAATGTGATTTTCTCGAAGGACCATAACATACTTACTGACAAAACAGACGTCCTCAGGCGATGGAGTGAATTTTACAAAGATATGTATAATGATGATGCCGCTGATCTACTCATAGAGCTGCCTCCAACAGAATCTGTCGAGGATCCTATAGCGGATAATATAAGTATGGGAGAGATAAGAACTCTGAAATGGGGAAAAACTGCGGGAATAGATGGGATTACGGCTGAGATGATCAAGTACGGTGGACCAGCGGTCTGGGACGTCATCTATTTGCTATGCAATCTTTGCTGGGAAAAGGGTGATGTTCCGGACGACTGGAGTCAGAGAGAGACAGTCATCGTGCCTTTCTATAAAGGAAAGGGATCACGATTGGGTGATTCTTTGAAACACAGTTTTGACATGTTTTTGACTGAAGAACACATCAATATTATATTCAATTTGAACATCGATTTCAAGTTCTATAGTAAATTTTAATATCTATCGAGGCCTTATGTAATTAATTAGGATTACATAAATTAAGCAATAATTAAGCCTGCAGAAAACAGTTAAAACTAATTAATCTGGTGTGTCCCCATGCCGCTTTTTAGTCAATTATAATTTTTTTTTCGATCTTAGTGAAACAATACATCATAATAAGCATGTTGCACCGATATTTAAATAAATGCTCCATCTTATATTACAATGTATCATCAAAATAACTGTATAAATTCGTTATTACAGTACTTTAAACAATGTCCCCAACTAAAATAATAATTAAACTGGCCCAATTTGTTCAAGCATGATTTCAAGTAAGCACACAATATTTATTAAAATAATATCGACTCGTGATTTTGCTGCGTCATTTAAGTCCCGACCTGGTTCGTAGCGTAAGTGCGCGGGTGCTAATTTTGCCAAAAAGTTGGATTGAAAGTTGGAATCTGGCTTTTGTCAGGTAAGTCACATAATTAATCTGCTTTCATTTATTAATTTTGTGCCTTTAGTTATGTTTTACAATTAAACCAAGGTCTCTATTAATGTTGTTTACTCATGGTGATTATAACTTTCATTGCATCCGTTCATAAATTAAGGAGCAGTATTCGATTATTTCCATATTCCTAATTTATCTGGCTCCCATTAGTCTGATTTAATCTGGCTCTTATAACCAGACGAATTTGAAAGGGCCATATAAATTAGGTTTGGGCCGTATTTGGAGAAAGAAAGACAGGCTACATATACTATACATTTTATTTCTGATTCCCCATAGAGCCAGTACCGGAATAAATAACCAAGAATAAATAAATAACAATATTTCACCTAATTTCTTCTTTGCATATATTGCAGAGCTCCATCAAAATAATGGAATGGAACTACAGCGAATCTGGACATGGCAAGAGTGCCCCAGTTGGAGTAGGTGCTGTAATGAAGAGGACTGCAGATCGTGCTGTTTCCCAAGGACAAGATATAAAAGATCTGGATGATTTCTTGAATATAATGCAGCAAAACTTAAAGAAAGTGACTATACAAACTGTTTCAGAATATAATGTTTGTGAAGAGGAGTTTCTTTTCCCTCAAAATGTAAAAGCTTTTCCAGGCACAATGAAAATGAACCAGGTAGTGGGGAACTTCGATTCCACTTCGTTAGTCGTTCGCAAACTGAGCTGTACAGATACCGTTTGTCTCTGTCAATCTGTCGTTTGCGATCATGGCCATGAATATTTTGGTTTGTATAGCTTGGAAGACGCAGGAAAGCAAAACGAACCAGCCACACCCCTTGCTAATGCAAAAAACAAATTAGTGAAATCGGTGAAACTTTTTGGCAAGGCAACATTTCTTCAAAGAAAACTAAAAACATAACACACGCAAGAGTACTAATAACTTATTTCACACTATTCAAGAAAACGAAAATAACGGAATTCTATTTATTATATCAAATAGCCCAGCAACAAGTAAATATACACGCAAATTATGAGGCATAAGTAATAGTATAGACAAAGAAGTTGCTACGACCAAAGAAAATGAAGAAACGTGCGTAATGACGACAAATGGAGAGGAAAGTGTTGCATTAACGGCAGATACTGAATGACTTTGATAATATCTCAGAGATCACATTTTCAAGAGATGGAAATAATACATTTGGCATCGATTAAGAAAATCTTAATCCATACATAATAGAGTCTAGTAGTGATGATGAGAATTCCAATATTTTTTAAGAATAATATATAGGTTTAGTTAGATTTCGTTATTAATATACATTTAGTTTTGTAAAATTGGTGGCTCCGTCAACGTGTCAGGGAATTTAACATTTTCCCACGGATTTTGTAAAATATTGTTCAATATTAATCGGGCTACATTGACGGAGCTTCCTTGAAGTTCAATTGCTAATTTGTTTTAAAAGTCTGATTATGATACTCAAAGTAAATCCCAATTATTTTTATTTAGTACAAAGTTTTTAAAGCTTATTTTTATTGTTATTAAGAGTTTGTTAGGGTTTTTATTACAGACATTTCGTCGTATCTGTTCAATTTACCCTCTCCTGTTTATTTAATGATAATTCGACCAAAAATCTTACATTTAATTTTTATACTTAGAAACTAATATAAGATAACTTTGTTTAAGCCAATAAGAAGATGCGACTATAATTATTTTCATATATATTTCATATTTTCATAATAAAGTTGATTTGAGTTAGTATGTTATTCTCATTTTTCTGCATGATTCTAATTAATATGGTGCAAAGTCTCATTCATCAGTCTTGGTCATCATTAGTCTGGTGGACCAATTAATCAGCACAGCCTAAATCCTATACTGCTGAGTACAAATCGGTGCCTTTGATATATGTTATAACATGGAATGATCTGAACAAGATAACATGCTATTTTTTCTCTCAGATAAAAAAAATAAGAGCCATATCAATGAGCAAATACACCCAGTTTCAAAGAACCACCCGATTGGACTGCTCAAACTACAGAGCCATCAGCTTGGTCAGCTTAGCTAGTAAAGTGTATCCGAAGATCCTGACGATAAGAATGCAAGAGCGATCCGAAAGGTTTCTCTGGGAATCCCAAGGTGGATTTAGACCAGGAAGAGGATGTATGGATCAAACCTTCTCGCTTCGCGGAATCGCGAAAAAGATTTTGGATATTAACCAAAAAGTTTTCTGCGCTTCGTCGACTTGGAGAAGGCATTTGATAGAGTCGTACGAAAGGAACTCTGGACGTGTTGCCTGATATGGAGTGCGAGCAGTTCCCTACTGCATGCCGTGAAATCACTCTTATAGTGATACAGCGAGGTGCAAGTGTTAGGGTTAACGGTGAGATGTCACCCTGGTTTGATGTGAAGTCGGGGGTCAAGCAAGGGTGTATCATGTCTGCCTGGCTGTTCATTATATATCTAGATAACTGTCTGAGAGCACTAAGAACGCACGGATGTGGAGTGAAAATGGGGAACTTAGTGGTCAACTGCCTATTATACGCCGATGACGCGGTTTTACTGGCGTCATCAGAGGGCGAACTGCAGTCACTAGTTACCATAATGAAAGTAGAATGTGAAAAGAAGGTGCTGCGCCTAAACGCTGGCAAGACTAAGGTTCTGGTATTCGAAAGAGATGAACAAGTGACCGAGTGTGCTATATCGGTAAATGGGCAAATTCTAGAGCAAGTGAATGAATTTGTATATCTTGGAAGCATGTTCACACGAGATGGAAAGTATGAAAAGATATTGAAAGAAGATAACTGCCGGAAATAGGGTGAATGGAGCCATGTCGGCGTTGATGGGCAGTAAAAGTCTGAGCAAGAATGTTCGAGTTGCTGTCCACAACGCGATATGGGTACCTACCTTATTGTATGGCAGCGAATCCTG